>JAVTVY010026943.1:0-10298 GCA_036873755.1 Hanleya hanleyi
GTAATATTTGCCGTAAAGTTCAAGATGAAGCTGTAAACTGATCACGATTTCGTACAAAGTGGCAGACGGGTAGTCTTCGCCATTCACTTTTCGCTCTTCACAAAGAAAACGCGAAACACTATAGCAGACTTCGTCCTTAGTCATGTCTACCAAACAAGGTCGAATGACACTGATGTTCGGGTCAATTTCTCCAAATTTATTCCTCTCCAGACGCCAGGTATTGAACAGGTCAGCCGCCCATTTGCATTTCCTGTTTGTCGAGTTGGCCAGGCTGCAATAAGTAATAGGCCACATAAATATGCAAACAGCGAAAGCAGTTATGCAATACGCTACATGCTCGTGAATCATTTTCTATTTCACGTCGATACATGAACTATATAAACAATAGTGCTATATTCAAATATTATATAATTTCACAAATGCGTATTTAAATATTAATACAGAATGTACCCAGGACTTTGAGATTAATATTAACAAACTATGAACTTTGGAATAAGCGAAAACTTTAATTGTTTTCATTATTCTAGTTTCAAAATTTAAACTTTTAAATAAAAATTTAAAGAAATTAAATGTAATATTTCTAATAACACTTCACCCCATTTACGGTTGCATTTATGCATCACACCGACACATTGTTTATAGACTCACCTTCGACGACCGTATTCCTTCATTGCCTCCTCGGTCTGTGGTGGTTTGAACCGACTGCTAGAAAGTGAAGGTAAAGGAATGGACTGTTCCTCGTCAGACGCGGACGATATATCTTCATATGCCGGTACCGATACACAATTGATAGCATTGGAAACGAATTGGGACAATTCCTCGTCGGACAGGGATTCTTGACAAAATTGTTCCACTTCAGGGTATATGAACCTATCCAAGCCTATATCTAACGGATCGTACACCTCATTTTCCGCACAGGTTTTTGACTGCGTAAGAAAAATTTCTTCGCCATCGGCGCTGTCCATGGCTTTGCGGAATCTGAGAAGTCGACCAGTGTGCGCGCCAGTTTTGCGGTGTTTTGTACTCGCCAAGGATTCGAACTAAATTTGCATATCAAGGAGTCACTATACACAGCTAGAGACGCAGAAAATGTTGTACAATACTTATTGTGGGCTATCCGTCTTTTAAGACGGACTCAATGATACACTTCAGTCTAGACACGTTACATGAGATGCGTGATATGCATATTCCCTATTTCCGCCTAGACATTGGCATTGGCAACTCAAGAATGCAATCACCCATTAAAGCTCCAATCTGGTTGTCGGCAGTAAGTATTTGGTATGTTCTTTAGTTTTGGGAATGTAGGCCTACGAAATATCACGGCTATTATCAATGGCAATAGGCCGTATTATGTAATCAAATTACTGTTACTGCGCTGTAGATTCTTGAAAAATAATCTATACCCCCAATAACAAATGATTGTGTCGTTTAAGTAAGAGAAAGTCCTCGCAACTGTCGATTCGTGAAAAAGAATCGTCTCGACGCTAACGCGTCTCGACGATTCTTTTTCACGAATCGACAGTTACTCGTACTTTCTCTACTACTTAACATATATAGCGTACGATACTTTCTGGCAACATTTTGACAACAATTCAATAACTTTGTTCCGTGTGCGGCAAAGCAGTTTAGCAATATGTAGCAATGTACGCGTTACAAAGTTGCCTAAATCCTAAACAATGTACTGAAGAATAACTATTTTATAAGTCACGCCCAGTAATCTAATACCCTCCCTTTGTCAAATCTATATGCCAATACTGAAACGCTCATTTCTGTCTAGTCCGCATTGAACACTTGATTGACAGATAGTGTGCGAAACGCTTTCGCAACACGCCAGTTATATTATGTACGCGGTGAGGAGGGGGGAGAGGGGGGGGGGCGAGGGGAGAGAGTGACGGTGTATTTTATTTACTGTCAGTGACGGTGTATTTTATTTACTGTCAAACATTTTTGATCATGTTCATCTCTGAATGCATATTGAACCCATCTCATGTTTGCACATTTTTCAAGCCACGCCCTGTCTACTCCATGACCACGTGGACCTATAAGGGCATTTCTATGTAAATACGTGGTCACTGATACTGAATAAATGCCCAGTGGTACGTCCAGGGCTTAACTGGAAAAAAAAACAAAAACAAAAAAATAAGTTACTGTTGTGTAAGAAATGTTGGAAGTGTAATTATCAGTCCAAAAAATAAAAAAAATAAAAAAAACAACACTTTTTTGTATTCATAGGCATGTCTGAATGAATGTACATGTATTTTCCTTCCAGCCAACACCCATCAGCAGATTGTTATTGACTTATGTTTTTCATCTGTTACTCAAAATATATAGATTGTAGACTTAAGAGCCAGCATGTGCCATCAGTTTTTTTTAAATGTCCACCCATGACCAAATTCTGGCAAAACCGAAGAACGTCACACCATTTGACCCTTAAGCAGTCTCTATTTCCACATGCTTCCTTATGGCATGGCAGGGTCATTTTATAAGCAACATTTATTTGTTTGTTGAGGAAATGCATTCTCATTAATATCTGGCTATTCTCTGGCGCTGATTGTCAGGTAGTCACTGCGCCATAAAGCAATAGCAGGATAATCACCGAGTAATTAAGGACCAGCACTTGTAGTCCCATCAGTTTTTTGAATCAATCTCTCAAATGCAAGAACTCAAAACTGGTACATGATATAGATCTGAAACTTCAACTTCACACACATATTCTTGAGGTTGTTCTATAACTAGATCTGGCAAGTTACCAAATATTATTACAAATATGAATTTTAATATTTTTGAACATTTTTTAATCTTCGGTTCACTACCTTACAACAAAAGTTATTACGAATCATAGTGCAAAATGATGAAATGCAACTTTGCTAATAACGTTTGTTGTAAGATCACAAAGGTGGTGTTCGCTTTAGATAGGGAATCGTCCTCAATGCGTTTTAGATTCACACAGCTGGTCGGCCTAATTTTCGTCTAAAAAGTGCCAAATTGAAAATTTCTTACAGTCCACACACTGAATTATCAGATAAGGAATAATCAAGGCCCACAGATATACACAACCAGATCTACAGTGGTTCAAACCTGCCGTTTTGGCTTCTTTTGCACCTTTCGGTACATTTACAGTCGACATTTTCTCTTGTTGCAAAATTATGACACCTTTAACCAAAATCATATTTAGACTGAAATATTTCAGAATTATTTGTTGTTCAAGATAGCTAAAATTGGTTTTGGTTATTTTTGTAACAAAAGAAAATCTGCCCCGAAAACTGCATAAAATTACGAAAATAAGCCAATGTACCAACTTTGGTGCGCCATAAATCCGTTTTCGTGCATCTGCAGTCCTTCATTATTTCGTGTCTTATAATTCAGCATGTAGGCTGTACAAAATGCTCGATTTCATATCCTTTTGATAAAAGTGAAAGTTTGGCCCTACAAACCGAACAGCTTGAAGACGATTCCCTATGTAAAGCGAACAAAACCTTTCCTCCCTTAAATGATCACAAATATGGGACTAATAAACCCCTCTTATGCAAGTAAACCCTTTTACTTTCAGTACTTTGATTCTCTCTGCGACTCCTATAAAGTAATTATTAAGGTAGAGTTTTCTCCCCTTTATGTAGGCTTCAATCTCCCGGATTGTCGCATTGTAAGAATGTCGTGAGGTAAGTTTCATACCTTCGAATTGTATACTAAAGTAGAATTTCCTCCCCACCCGAAATCGAATTCGATCTGTTGCACTCTCGTACTATTGGAATGTAAGATGTTCTCTGCCCGATATCTTCATGGTATATATTAAGATGAAGTTTTCTCCCATCTACATGTATAGATTAATTTTTCTCTGACTGTCGTGAGGTAAGATTTCTCTCTTCCATACCTTCACGTTACGTGTTCTCGCCTCTATATCGAATTTACTCTGTCGAAATGTCGTGCGGTAAGATTTACTTTACTCTAATTGTTCCCTGTATATACTAAGATAAGACTTTTCTCTCCCCCCTTTCCAATTGGAGATAATTCAATACCACGTCCTCCAAAATAGAGAATACTGAAATTGTATATGTTGCTCCATTGAATGTATGATCTTGTTATAATTTTGCGTGAATATGGAGCATGGAGGGTCTACCTTATTGTGTACCGTGTCATACGAGTTTAATCAGGTAAAAACACCATCTTTTTAATATAATCTACCTGTCACTAGCTATCACTGAGGAAATATGTCATAAGTGTACATCAGGGGGGGGGGGCGGGGAACATGAAGAACATGACTATAATATAGAATAACTGACACATATTCCATGGAATACAGTGATATATTCTGTATAGACGCGGTGTACAAAGGCAATAACGATAAAGCAATCTTTGTTATCTTTATGCGACATCAAGCATGTATGTATGTATTAACATATAAATGAAGTAAGAGAAATAATATTTAATTTGCATACAAATTTAATATTTATATATCATAAAGCTACATGTAATTGCACACATTCCAAGATCGGGAGTAAAGACTAATCTCCATTTGATCAATTCGCGAGAGTATTACTGATGGTCCGGCATGGAAAGTGCTGTATTTAACATTACAAATGTCTGAGGGGTGACAACATTATATAAAGTGTTATATTTGTAACACTCTCGGAAAGTGTTGAAAAAAATTTTTATATCCAACATCATAGTGCTGTATCAGGAGCAATACAACACTTTACAGTGCTGATTTTAACACTTGTATAGTGCTGTATTGCTTCTGATACAGCACTATAATGTTGGATATAACACTATTCTGAGAGTGTTACAAATACAACACTTTATATGATGCTGTCTCTCCTTAGACGTTTATAATGTTATATACTACACTTTCATTTTAAGACTATATCGCTTTGCGATAGCATCATTTTATTTCACTCCAGCCACACAGGGTGGTACGGGAGGTACAACCGTGTACATATATTATAGCGACCACATATACATTACATCAAACGTATATATACATTTTTATATTAAAATATACATTAATTACAATATATTTACATTTACAACAGCTGATGATCCCACAATACCATACCTTCTTCGATAAATTTACATAATTTTTTTCATTTTACGTGGATATTCTGTTTTAATTTTAAAAGCTGTCTTAATTTGATTAAATTCTGTCTATCGTAAATACATCGTGCTAGATATTTTGGACGTAACTCTACCAATTTTGGACACAAGAACATAAAATGGAACTCATCCCCAATGCTGTTTGTTTCCCACGCTGTACATTAACTTTCGGCCTTTGTGGTTTGACGCCATCTTCCTGTTTCTATCGGAAGTTTATGACTACAAGTGCAAAAGTTTGATAGAATTTTTATGCTTTTTCCATCAATTAATTTCAGATAAATTTTCCCACCAAATTCTGATTTGTATATTCTGTATATAACGCCTTTCGGGGATATCGAATACATATCGATATATATCGCTATACCATTTTTGATTAAAATGATCTTTATGTGTTTCTTCTAAAATCTTTAAAAAACTGTCTCAGATAGTGAACTCCTCTCCCATTGAGATGCATAGGTGATACTGTAACAATAGTACATGTAATACACGTCCTCAGTTGCCAAGCGTTAATCTTCTGTGAACGCTTAATTATAAACCACACAGAAGATATGTATTGAAACAACTGGACAAAATCATGATCAGGAAATAACTAAGTATTAAGGCACATAAGTACCGGTAGGAAATAACGACATGATGAGGCGGAAGATATGAGTGAATTCATATGGAGAGCGAACATGTAGTATCACATCCCCTACTACCGGAAGTCCAGCTGTGTCAAAGGGCCACACATCCCACCAATATGTACTATTAGTCCTACATTTCGGGCCATAGACATAGACCAACTTGGTTTAGCGTCGGTTTGTTACAAATATAAAACAATAGCTCTAGTGAGCTTTTTCTCCTCACAATAGAAAGCAAGCAACAAGATATTTGGACACCGGCGATTTTGGATCCTTGTTCTGCTTTGTCCGTACACGAGGCCACCGTGTTGCAACTCTGCATGGTGTTTGGACGCCGGCGA
Organism: Hanleya hanleyi; assembly: GCA_036873755.1. Taxonomy (NCBI): domain Eukaryota; kingdom Metazoa; phylum Mollusca; class Polyplacophora; order Lepidopleurida; family Hanleyidae; genus Hanleya; species Hanleya hanleyi. The sequence continues at coordinate 6,053 of JAVTVY010026943.1, forward strand.
TTTTGGATCTTTGTTCTGCTTTGCCCGCACACGAGGCGACAGTGTTGCAACTCTGCACGAGCTATCATCACATGATATCCACCTCGCTTTTAATTGGCTGAAGTTTGCGGCAACAGGATACAAAGTTTCCCGTTCACCGCACCCGAGCAAATTCTGTCGCCGGCGCAAATTTATCTGGAAATTCTGTCGCCGAAATATCAAACAAGCTGAAACTTTGTATCCTGTTGCTTGCGACAAAATCTCCTGTTTCCACTTCCCGCACACGGGACGATTTTCGAGATATTCAGTCGCACCCTAAATATCCTGATGCTTACGATTTTATGCGGTCGTGTGCGCCGGCTCTAACTAGATTAACGATATTAATAATAAAACAAAACTGATGAGGAATGTGAAAGATTACAAAGAGTAAAGATAATAATACTGTTCTTTGGTATACTGCATACAAATAAGTTATAAAATCAGTATATCAACAGGTCAATTCATAGCAATACTGCCAAGCCACAGACTGCACATTTTGATAAATGTAATTCAGTGCGATGCACGAATGTGCAAATATTACATTTTAGAATCAATGCGTTACATCTTATACAAATCGTTTTCGTATGTGGCAATTATTGGTGAAATAAGCAAAGGTTGGAAGTTGAATTTCAATCCAATGACTATGATGTATATACTGAATGGGTCTCAATAAAAACGTATCATTCTAATTGGGACTGGCTTCAGTGAGCCACCAATTGTGTGTGCACAGTGAATATACATTGATGTGACATTCCTATAGTTGGTTATAATTAAAACTTGGGTTCAAATTAATCGCATGAACTCTGCTGTAGTTGTATGCACGAGACAGAAATGTATTTCATGGATTTCCCAGACAGTATTCACTCGTGTACACAGGGAGCAGAACGTGTGGTCAGTTAGTTGGTACTTGAAGACTAAATCGCTGTTTCTGTTGTTGGGTGTGATAAGTTGGGGTGGTTAAGGTTGGTAGAATCCCCACAACATAACCTGTAACAATACTGCCGTATACGCTCTTCTCGCACCGTGAAGAAAAGGAAGAAGAAGAACCCGTTGAACGCGTTCAGCACGGTGAACACGTACTGAAAGCCAATTCTAGCTTCGGCGACAGCCATGTATCCAAACACCCAGCTAAGACCTGTTGGATGACAACGATTCACATATACAATGCTGTGTTAATTTGACAACGTGAGGGTGATACGTTACGTTTATTGATTCTAACACCATATGAGAATAATTCCCCAGTCATTAATGTTAAGATATATTTTCGAAAACTAAATTTAACACATCTCTTTAATCAGCTTAAACTGCCCATAACTGACAAGTGACCCTAAAACATTTCGCCAATCCATAAAATCTGCAGAATTTGTGGCTATTTTACGAGGAACTCAAATGGTTTTTGAAATCACGACTGTCGGGATATTTCAAGGTCTGGATGCGAACAATAGAGCCATCGAGAAATTATACGGCAACTTAGAAAACACCACCAAATCACGACAGTTCATCACGGCATGTATGGAGACATTAACCTTTACGGAATGAGGAGTCATGTGCTTACTAAGCATTTCACATTGATACGGTCGATTCAATAGGAAGAGGAGGCATCTCATTTGCATTTATAACACGTTATAATGTATTCGTGTTCAGTGACACAATTGTCAATAATGCCGTGTACGGCCATATACGTGTTTGCGGTCTATCTCTCGGCAATTTAACCGGGCATGGGACATAAGAGACCCTTCCTTAGGCCGCCTGTTATTACTTTATATGGCATCAATGACCTTTGTGCCAGTAAACACGAATACATTATCAGGTTTCCCTATGTAATTGAGCCTCCAATCATGAAACAACGGTACTGGAGTTTTGTATGGAGAAAATTACCAAGTTATTTCAAGCTTGATATATTATCAATATCACAGAAAAATGGTAGTTCAGTTTGTTCTACACGGTGCAAATATTAAACATGAGGCACCAGAGGTGCTAGAACCCCTCAGCTCTGTAATATTCTGGAAAAATTTATCAGTTGTATCACGAGTGTGTGTACATGTGGCAGAGCAGTGTGATCAACAGTTATTGAGCTGCCTCACTAAATGCCATATTGTACATGTAAGCAGCGTTTTGTTCGTTTTTTTTTTTACATTTTTGCTTCTAAGCGCCCAGAACTATATTTTATAGTAGACGACTGGTTTGTTTAACACTTGACATTTCAGCTTTCCGTTAAAGTCTATTATCGTAATTGTCGCCAACCAACGTTTTGAATCTCCAATTATAAAGGCAAACAACAGAGCAGAAGGACGATGGATGCAAGCTACTTTATTCAGAACAGAAACCCAACTATTAACCCTACCTGGTCTGGGGGGGAGAGGCATTATGGCCCCCCTACCCAACTTTCTGCACTATCTTCGGAACGGCAAAACATGGAGAGCCGAAACTCCGTGACTTTATAGCTTATCTTATTGGGGTCATTTTGAGACTATTTGCATAACCCCCCGAACAGAGGATCATGGGAAAATTCAAGATGGCGGTCACGTGGGGTACCAGAAAAGTGATGTTTTTGTCATATTTCTTCAAAATTTCTGCTTTTCAGCGATGAAAAGTGGGCAAAAACTATTTTATTTCATATCACATTAATATTTGCTAATTTTTCATACAGTTTTTGTGGAGAAATTGCAAAAATAAAACATTCGGAAAATCTGACCGGAAAATCGACCAAAAAATGTCGTTTTTGAAAATGACGTCACTGTGACGTCATCAAAGCGGCCATCTTGGATCATCAAAGCGGCCATCTTGCATTTTCTGGTAGAGCTTGACCCAAGGGTATAGTGTAATAAGTTTCAGCCCCCTAGCTCAAGGGGTAAGAAAAGTAATTAGGGGGGTCATTTCGGCCCCCCCAGGTCTGGACAGGTCCCAAAAAGCCCAGGCCAGACAGGGTTAAGGCAAGGTTTACTGATAATTTTATCCACACAGGCCACTAAAAATCCTCCCTCCCTACCCAGATTTATTGAAAAAAATGATGCTAAACAGGAAATCTTATTTAACCAACCAGCCTAAAGCTTTGCTTATAGTTTCTGCCCCCCTGCGCCCGACGAAGTCCAAGTATGGCCAGGCTATAGGGTTCCATCAAATATATTTGAAGGTAGTTTCAGTTAGCTTTTATCAAAGAGAATAGCTTTGGGACGTTTGAAGAAGTCGGAACCAAAATGATCACGCACGTGGGCGTTGTTGTTGTAAATTGCGCCTGTCGCACTTTCGTTATCAAGTTCGATTTAGAGATTTAATTCTCCTTCAGCAAAAACGTCTCAAATTCGTTTATACTTTACATCTGAAGATAAGTCGCTAGTTCAATTTAATATGTTATATCAAGAAAATAGACGCACGTCACCTCAAAGTACCAGTAAAGATTTCTGTTCGTCATGAAATGAAAAATGGCGTCTTTTTCGGCGCGAATATAGATACTTGCGAGATTGATTTCTCGTTTAACAGTCACGTCTATAATTCGTCAATACTTTCAATCTAGAGATACAGGCCATGGCGAGTAACTGGTTACTAAAGTAATAAAGATAATGAGCTACGTCACCTCGAATTTCCGTGGTTCCAGCTGCTGCTGGTTGTCACATAAATAAATGAAGTCTGCAAGGGGTTTTAGCGCGTATGGATACCTGAACTTGCTACTTATACTATAAAGGTTATCAAGACGTAAAAGTGATAAAAATTGCACATTAAGCAATTCCTATAATTAATATCATCACCAACCTTACGTAACTTGAAAAAAACTTGTGGAGATCAAACCTTGGACTACCTTGGACTACATTCGCAGGCGGATCAATCCTTGAGAAAAAAATTTACGGGTTGGGCATGCATGGGTTATGTCCCCTGGTATGTCGTGGAGAGCATTGATCATTCGGAAAAAAAAACAGGAAGGATAATTTGGTATTAAGGGACAAAGCTAGCAATATTCCGTTGATATTTTGAAAGCAGAATGGAGAGAAAAGACTGATGAAAAGGAAAAGATATGAAACGGGCTATAGAACTACCTTCAATTATTCTTGGAGCAGTTTTCATTCGGGTTGTATCGGGTACCATTGCATTACCCGAGGGTTCCCCATTGTCAGTAGAATTTGACCAAAGCATAATTCATAAAACTTGTTATTCTAAAAACATTTTATAAATTGATTCCACTATATCAATAACCCAAAAGATACAAAAGGCACACCTACTAAATACATTCTGT
>JAVTVY010026944.1:0-113687 GCA_036873755.1 Hanleya hanleyi
GAAGTGTCGAAATATGGGGTCTCTATATATAACCCCATGCTTTAAATAAAAATATATAAAGCATGGGGTTATATATAAATACCCTATATTTCGACACTTCAGCGTCATACCACCTTCAACCTCCCCACCCTCCAAACTCTTGTTTTGAGGACCTGTGGAAGGAATAAACTGACGTATTGAGTCACAATGGATTGCTTGTCATTCTTCGGAGTGCTTACCCTGCTTTACTATTTAAATTATACAAAACACTTACCGCAGCGACCACAAAATTAATGGCTAAAAATGTGCCCATACCAGATTTTTCATGGTCGCAACCAGGGACAATAAAATAAATTTATTGTACCGTCCCTGTCGCAACTCATTAAGCAAAAATAGAGATTGCCATAAAAATGGGGTTCGGAAAAGTGACGATATAAATGCTTGTCAAACTATATATGCGACCACCATTTTTATGGTTGCAACTCGTTCAGCACATAAAAAAGGACCATAAAAATGTGGGTCGGAAAAATGACCATATAAATGGTGGTCGATATATAGATTTGACAATAAAAGTTATGGTCAACACTGTTGACCAGATATTGGTGACCATCATTTTTATGGTCGCGCCCCGTTGACCATATATTCATGACTATCATTTTTATGGTCGCACCCTAGGCAACCATGATTTATATGGTCGCAGCGACCATATGTTGTGGACAGTGTATGTGAGCGGAAACACATCCAATAGCATGTGGTGTGCCTCACGTGCGGCGGATCACCTTTACAGCTGAGAGCTGTAAAATCCCTACACCGTTAATGCGCGAGGACTTCGACGGAATAGGCCGAGAAGTCGCGAATGCTGTCATTGGTATCAGTCGGTGGATTCGTAGAATCGGATGATATAATCTCACGATCTGCAGTGGCTTCTTGCGCACTCGGTGTCTTCATACCCATGTATATTCTTCTGGCATCGCATCATATCGTAGTGTCTGGTGAACGTGCGTTCGAACTCAGAACATGTATAGCCCATGCTGACGTTTGAACTTCGATTATGCTCGCCTTTTAGAGGCGCTTACTTTTATGGACGTACCACTGTAACGCCCGCTAACGCCTAGCTTAGCGCTTCAACACCCTGGTGAAATAGCTCAGAAGCTCTGATGGGTCTAGATATACCATGGAATTGACACTAATCAAAATGCAGTGACGCCCGTTTTTACGCCTTAGCGCCCTTCTCAACGCCTTAACGCCCTATCTTAACGTCTTAACACCCTAACATAACTCTTCAAGGTCAACCCAAACGATCTGAGGTCAAAAATAAAAAAAAAATAGTCCTTTCGATTCTGAAAATAATGATATTTTTTTTATAATTTTGTGCCGTCTGGTTGGCGAGATATTGCCGTTTGAAAGGTGAAAATCGCTCTCCTGTCAATTCCAGCTGTGAAGTCACGGAGGGACAGCCGTCTTGTATTCTCTATGTTAAAGCCGTATACCACAGTCATAAGTAGCTGCTGATTTCTGGAGATTTTCGGAGTATCGGGGCATCATTTGTTAAATATGCCGCGACGTTGTGTAGTGGGAGGTTGCAGTTTTACTGCAGATGACGGTGTTAGTATTCATTTGTGGCCTAAAGACGAGAAAATCGCTGCAAATTGGACGAAGTTTGTACGCAACACGAGGGGGTGGAAAGAGGGCCCGAGCCAGTACTCGTATAATTTGCTCGGCACATTTTGACAGAGACATCATTCGATGACCTCTACAGCGTAGCAGTTGAATTCGGGTACAAACCAAAACTAAAGAGAACAGCTATTCCAACTATCAAACCTAAGAACAATCAGAATGTGACGACAAAGAAATCGGACAAGGAAAATCTACCACGGACATCGGCTGAACGAACCTTGCCTGCAAGCGAGGACTCGGGCAAGGAGACGGCTGTGCATGCCCTGCTCGTTCTCGCGTCCCCGATGAACGCCCAGAATGCTATGCCATGATATGGCATTTGTTGCTTGAGCACCTACAAGTTAAACTGGACGAGTCTCTAGTTCATATGTACTATTTAATAATAATAAAATGATCTTTCTTAAATATGTATACGTTTGATAAGCAAATAAATATAAAAAAAAAAAAAAATAAAAAAAAATATTTCAAGTATTTCTTAATAGGCAGAGTTACTTCCTTTTGTTTTCCCTTTAAAATACATTATGAAACAGGGGCTGGGTCCAGTCTACCTACAAGTGTGAGAGTGCATATAGATCAGACAACGACAAAGTCGTACAGTGATCGGGCAAACCGGTCACCTTTTATTATTTTTATTTTTTTCTGAACACCTAGTGGTTCTGAACACCAATTGGAGTGATAATAATACTTTCATAATCCTTTGACATTTGAGATTGTGGGAATATCATTCGATTTCAATTTAATTGAAGTAATTTGTCGAAAATTGAGCAAATGTGAATGCCGATCCATCACGTCGTTTCGACACCCACTCACCACGGCTTACTTTTCGCCATGAATGTCCAAAGTTTTTTATCAAACTATATAATTCTGAAGTTGGTATTTCATGGGGATTATGGGAAAACAAACAAAATTCAAATCGGACGTATATCAGAGTTATCAACAGTTTACTTTCCATTTTGTCGAATCCCGGAGTTTATCCCTTCGAAAAGGCCGTCTCGGCCAGTATCAACATCAACAACAACAACAACACAAACGTGCTCGTTCTTTACATCCCAGAATCGTTCTACATTCAATACAGTTTGAAATATATGGACATTTGGTCTTATAGATGACGATAATAAAGTTTCCAGTCAAGTTGCAAACCAATCTGTATTCAACAAACGACCTCTCCGAATCCTGTCGTCGTCGAGTTCCACGTTGTCAGAATGGATGTCACTGTCAGAGTCGGAGCCGTACGGCTCAAATTGATAGGGCTGAATTACGTCGTTGGTCTTCAAACAACTGTTATTTTGCCCGTCATCATCCTCCTCTATGTCTATTTCATCTTCTTGGCGAAAAATATTTCCATCTAAGGAGCTGATATCGCTCGAATCGACATCTGAATCGGAGCTCTGACTGCACTCGCTTTCCATGTTATCCACTATTTTTTCTCAGGCAATTGCCCTGCGTGACGTCATCAACCCAGCTGTGAAAGTGTGAAAAAGCCCATTTTGCTCCCATATTAGGTGTGTTTCTGATCGGATTAGATTTCTTCCAATATTTTTTTCGTACAAATTGAAGTATGAACTATGATTTTTAAGGATTTTTAGACCAAAAAAAATTCCGTTTGGGTTGACCTTTAACGCCCTATCGTAATGCTTTGAAGCATAAAGCAAACGTCAAACCATACAATTGGCCATTGACCCTTGATGGAAGTGATGTCATCATCGGAATTGACGTCACCACCGGAAGTCACGTGAATGTGTGCTCACCTGGTGGCGCCGCAAGTGACGACATCACTGGAGGTGACGTCATTGCCGAAAGTGGCGTCATCGCACCTATGACCGTTCACCTGATCGTCGCCGGTACCCTGGTACACCCTATAGCCAACATGCTATACGGTCCAGGGGGCACCAGCAAGTGAGCAGACATTCGTGCGATGACACCACTTCCGGTGATGACGTCACTTCCAGTGATGACGTAAGTTACGGTGCCACCAGATGAGAACAAATCCACGAATTTCCGGTATTGGAAATTCAATTTCTGATATCCAGAATTGCAATTTCCGATAACTGCAATTTCCGATATCGGAAATGCTGAATAAAAAGCACCTTGGCTAGCAATAAAAACGCAGTCTAACGTTTGATGTCAACACAACAAATATGGCTGAAACATTTTAGCGACGCTAAATTCTACTCACTCACCTACAAATCAGGTTAGGTCTAGCCTACCCATATTTAAATCGTTTACTTGTCCGAACTCGGAGGTCTGGAAGTTAGAACTCGGAAATCGCGCACTGGGGAGTAGTAGAGAAAGGGGAGTTTTGGAGGGGTTGACTATGCCTCAGGCACATCAAGGTTATACGCATAGTAATACTTGCGACGCCTTAACGCCTATCTTAATTACAACACATATAAGGGAAGTGGGAAGAGGTGCCGACATACTGACAGTCACATGACTTCACAGTATAGTCTTCGGTTAACTCCTACCTTAACGCCTTATATTAACGCCTTAGCATAACGCACTGACGCCATGATGCAGACAGATGAGAGAAAGAAAGATTCTCTCATTCACAAGTTTTCATATAGTTTATTCTCCCCAATGTTACATCATACCCAAGCTGGGAAGCTGCGTTAGGTATTTTTACAATTCAAGTTTGCTCTTTTCCAATCAGAGGCCGCCATTTGGCGCTGCATCTGTCATGTTAGTTCTTGTTCGTTAGATGTATTCTCGGCTGCTCATGTTCAATCAGAGGCCGCCATTTGGTGTTGCGTCAACCTTCGGTCATGTTCGCTCTGATCCAGCAGTGCAAGAGAAATCCCTTAATCTTTTCACCGGGTCTGGCATTGAAGAGAGCAACGAGGAGCAAATAATAATCTTCGGTGATTGCTCAAGAACTTCGTCAGCCGCCTGAGTTGGATTTTTCTGCGCCTCGTTCACTGCACTCGGCAACATCTGGTAATGCAAAGATTTCCGGTAGCCGATGGAAAGAACGGCTATACAGTGTCTTTTACGTATAGCATGCAAGAAAGCATCTGCAGTTGCTCCTGCTTTAATGCGGGCATGTCAAAATTTATGGCACACCATTTCGATCTCGCCCTTGAACTTCGCCGCCACTGAGCAGGCACCTATTCGCCTGTTGAAGTTGGACTGTGATTGGTCGCCAGTCTGACATGTGCAACAGATTTAAGATACAGACTGTCCCAGATCTTAATAAGCGACATGTCCGATAGAGGAGAGGTTATTAAGTCTGAGTTTTAATCAGATTGGCACATTTTAATCGCATTTTGCAGGGCCCATATCCTCTTCCAAGTCACGCTTGGTCTTCATGATGGACCTGTGCGTGGGGTCATCTTTCATTTCTAGCGGTAGCAGGCTATACTGTTCATAGATCACCATGGCTGTTTTCCTGATGCATGGGCGCATTTGGATGTACCACTGTTGTAAGTTATCCTGTCCGGCGTCCTCGATCGCCACAGCATGCACAATGCACAATACGATCCCAAAAGGTAGGTTCTTTCTCACTCAGGCTTCCTTGGGGCGTAACCTGACTATCTACGGTCAAGCTCTCCGTATCAGTGAATAGACTCCCAGCAGTCTCTGTTTCTGTATTAGTCGGTGGATTATCAGAATCAGCTGGTATATTCTCAGCATCTGCATCGGCGTCTTGAGCCTCGGTGTCCTCAATCTAATGTAATGTCTGGTGAACGTGCGTTCCCACTCAGAGCAAGTATAAGCCATGTTGACGGTTGAATGTCGACTGTGCAAGTTTTTGGGATACACTTGCTTTTATGAAAAGTAACGCCCACCAACGCCTAGCTCCCTGGTGAAATACTATAGCCCATAAGCTCTGACGGGTCTAAATATTGAATGGAATTGACACAAATTCATCGAAATGCAGTGACGCCCGTCGACGCCTCAACGCTCAATCTTATCACCTGAACGCCTTATCTTAACGCCCCATCGTAATGCCTTAGCGCCCTATCGTATGTGTTGACCACTAGCCCCTGGCCCTTGATGAAGGTGACGTCATCAACGAACATCACCGGAAGTGACGTCATCGCACGCAAGCGCACATGCGTTGGGACTATGGTGTTAACGGACAGGCCCGCCCCCTGTACAGATATTTTGGTCTTTGATATATGTTGACATTGTGGGAAGTTGATGCTGGGTCGACATCGGGCCTTACAGACTAGTCTTTTGTGTTAAATGCCGTCATTTTCATCTGACGACGATACAGCTCACTAATCCCCAGTGTACGAGTTGTCACAGCGAAACAGCTCGCCAATTACCAATATACGAGTTGTCAGAGCATTTCCATCATAGCTCTCTAGATTTGTATCTAATAGCGGTTATGCCGGTGCTAGGGGCCGTCTGCTCATGTCATCCAAGTTGCCACATGAACAGGTACAATAAAAGCTAGCTACAACATGTAACCTAGTGATGACGTTTATATATTCACTAGTGACAATATAAGGTCAATATATAAACGTCATCACTAGGTTACATGTTGTAGCTAAATAAAAGCGTACCTGAGATACAACACATCACGAATCGTTAGATTCTTGGTATGTGCTATAGAATAGGTTAACCAGAAGACTATACTGTGAAGTCATGTGGCTCTGTCCACAGGGGCTCGTTACCATTGTTAATTGGTTAAAAAGGTTGATTATAGAGGGGGGTCGAGGTCGGTAATAAAAGAGGAAGGGAGGACATTCAAGTTGGCGCCGTCGCCACACCACGCTCACAAAACTCCGGTTTTATATCCCCTTGTCTTCGAAAATCGAATGAACTTCACTTTCAACCGATCGAGGAATGGTCAAGTCTCATATATCTTACTTTACCTTCTCCCGATCTGGCCTCTTCAGGCAAAAACTTCCATTTACCCGCCCAGTTTTAACCGATATTTCCAGATTGACCGTAATCTCGATACTTTCTCTCGCCATGATGCCCGAGAATGAGCGAGACTTCCTCGCCAGGCACCAAGTTCGCCGCGAGCCGCCCATGACAGAGGAGATCATACATGCCTTTGCTATCGCGTCCTGTAGGCCATGCATATAGAGCGTATATGCCTACTGAATTCCGATTAGCAGGAATCATTATTTGTAGCGACAATTAGAAAATTTCTAGAACTAGGACAAATCGGCAGGATGGATCGGCACTGTTGCTTTGTACTTTACATCACTTGTTTATTTTCTGGAAGACGCTGGAGAAAAGAACAATTATGGCTGTCGTATCGTTTAGCATACAAATTCCTTGGGGGGTATACATGTACATAGGTTGAGGGAGAAATCTGTATGATATGAAAAAGGAAAATTGTGGGCATATGGGTTTATTAGTCGGCTTGATGTTTTAATTGGGGCCGATATGAATGTGGGAGGTGAATAGTATCGAGCTGACGACATGAGCCGGAGTTTATGGCCGGCGAGATGGAGTAGATTAGTCACGGACAATAAAGGGAAGGTTGTCAGTGTCTATGTGACACTGGTTCAAGGGACCATGTGTAGGAAGGTGTGGGGGAGCGGGTTGCACGGCATGTCCTGCATGACCAGTGCCCATCGTACCACGATGAAGTGCCCAAGTAAATCCATCCATGTAGGCCTAAATATCAGCAGTAGGTTTACCCCCTAGCTCAATGGAAGTTTATGGCTCTTTGCAGGCTCAAATTGAAAGCCGATATATACCGTTTTTAATTGGTTTATTAGGATGACGGGGGAAGGGGATTTCATTACTCCCTGTCAATCGACAGCGGTTTGGGAGAGGGGCATTAACTTTTACAATAATGACTGCTGACCGTCATTATATAGGGAGAGTTATATATTATATATTAATTATTATCATACAGCTGTCTCCACAAATTTTCAAGCTGATTTTTCTTATTCTCACTGTTTTAGACGTTCTTTCTGAAAATATTTCATTCTTCACAGAGATGTGCATCAGTAATCGCAATCTCAAAATAAGACTTTTCTTTATCATGCACTCTCCCCCAAGTCATACTACAATGCATACAATAGCCAAGTCTGGAGACCAAAATGTGTTTAGACTGGGGACCAACCCTAACCCGGTTAGTAACCGTCCTATATTGGTCTAACGTCAGCTGATAGTCGGCTCCCGACGAACCCTGGCAGGAAAGTCTCGCTTATTCTCGGGCACTATGGCGAGAGAAATTATCGAGATTACGGTCAATTTGGAAATATCGGTTAAAATTGGGCGGGTAGATGCAAGTTTTTGCCTAAAGAGGCCAGATCGGGAGAAGGTAAAGTCAGATATATGCGATTTGACCATTCCTCGATCGGTTGAAAGTGAAGTTCATTCGATTTTCGAAGACAAGGGGATATAAAACCGGAGTTTTGTGAGCGTGGTGTGGCGACGGCGCAAACTTGAATGTCCTCCCTTCCTCTTTTATTACCGACCTCGACCCCCCCCCCTATAATCAACCTATTTAACCAATTAACAACGGTAACGAGCACCTGTGGCTCTGTCAATATATCGGCACCTCTAATTCTGCTGGTGGACGTTTCGTCCCCGAGGCCCGCCCCCTGTACAGACATTTTGGTCTTTGAGATATGTTGGCATTGTGGGAAGTTGATGCTGGGTCAACATCGGGCCTTACAGACGGTTGCCTTACAGACTAGTCTTTTGTGTTAAATGCCGTCATTTTCATCTGACGACGATACAGCTCACCAATCCCCAGTGTACGAGTTGTCACAGCGACACAGCTCATCAATTACCAATATACAAGTTGTCAGAGCATCTCCATCATAGCTCTCTAGATGTGTATCTAATACCGCTTATGCTGGTGCTAGGGGGCGTGTGCTCATGTCATCCAAGAACATGTACAATAAAAGCGTACCTGAGATACAACACATATCACGAATCGTTAGATTCTTGGTATGTGCTATAGAATAGGTTAACCAGAAGATTATACTGTGAAGTCATGTGGCTCTGTCAGTATGTCGGCACCTCTTCCCACTTCCCTTATATGCGTTGTAATCGCCAGAAGTGACGTCATAGGGTATTTCAGGGCTGTGAGTCATTCTCGTCTCGCGAGACTCCCTACTGCGAGAAAGAGTCTCACGTGTAAATGGGAGCCATCCCCCCAAAATTTGGGGGGTGAGTAGGCGGCGTATGATTTTTACCGTCTGTATCCGGCTTGTCATTGACCTGCTGACTCCGCCGAGTTAGAAGCGAATTGCTGGGCTATATAATTGGAAAATGACTCTTTCCGTTTCGGAGCATATCAATCGCGAACAAATTATTGTCGGTATGTATACTTGGCCGTGAAAGCGAGTTATCTAATACAGGAAGTAGTTCGTACAGTTCCGATCCATTCTCAAAGAGAGCCGTGTCTACCGCAAGACGGTACATCTTCGGAAAATTTATCCCGGGTTCTTAGTGTGACATGTACTTGATCAGGGCAAGGCAGTTGCAGCATTTCTGTTCTTCATTCACTACATAGTACTGTTCACACGCCCTATGACATGTGACTTTTGTTGCTATCATTATGCAAGTTTTGTTGTTAAAAAAATAAAACTGAACGTTGAACTTTATTTATGGCCTACTCGTTTGAAGCAGCAGATATAAATTTAGTTGACCTAGATTCTGCATTGAAGATCAACCATTGAAACGCGGAAAACAACGAATTACGTCAATTATACCGTATTTTCGCCTGCATGTTGTCTGATCGTACTATTCTTGTTTATCTGATGATGCTAAACAATAATGATCTTGTGATCTTTGGGTTAGGTCATAAATTTTCTGAAGATGTACCATTTTGCGTGTCTACCGGCGGGAGAATAGTCCCGGTCGAGCGAGTGATGTCATGCTGCCTCGCTTTGAGATTGGAGATTCAAAAATGTCACCAGTTTACATGAGAGTCGCTTTGGTCTCCCGCGGGTAGACACGGCTCTCTTTGAGAATGGGCTGTGAGTGTGAGAAAACGTCCGTTTGGACGATGCTTTTAACTGTACTAAGTCCGATATTAAATCGATTTTTCACAAGGGAGATAACTGAGATGTCTGTGTTTAATTATGTACGAATGTGATAAATCTCCTGTAACAAGAGGCAGGCACAGGTTGAAGTACACCTTTCATATACATATACATTGTTCATGCCATAGACATACAGGGGCGGTCCATGTACGGTCCATGGTCCGTCCTTATATCTCCATGGACGGTGTATTTGAAACTGGGTGTGCCCTTTATCACAGGAGAGTTTATCATATGGCATGTAATATTCGCACAAATAAACATTTGCAAAACGGAATGCAATGATTGAAATTATAAAATTAGAATATTCATATATATGTGTGAATAAAGTTTTAAAGAAAACAGTGTTGAAATGGCAAACATGAGTTTGCCTGCTTAAAATGTTCCTCATAATGCACAAACAATAGAGATGCTTCATTTTGTCCTATATCCATACTGGTTATGTTTCGAGGTAGTCTTACAATTATTTTATATGCTAAATATATCAACTTAATTATGGTTGGATAATATTGCTTGAATATGATATGTCGCGCATGCGCGTTGTAGTTAAAATCAAAATCGAGTAACATCCCCGTATACTTACCAAATTCTCCGATAATATCCATGATGGTATACGTCTGCACTGTTATGACGATTAGAATGGAATGGTTATTCTAAATCCTTCTCACTATAGATTGAACTCTCACGAGATCAAACATGACCGATGATTCTTTTCAAATAATCACGTCATCAAACATGGTGGCTGCATAATTAATTGTGATTGGTCGAGTCCTTGATCATGTAGGTATCGAGAGCGAACTTTAACAGGGTTTTCTTTAAACTACAAGGGTCAGTAGATTTCTCCGCCACAGTGGATACGGGTTATATTCCAGGTATCACGTGATCAAATTATACTAGCCTATACCATTGGGCCCTGCTTCGGAGGTTATTACCTGAATTAACTGATAGTCATACAGTCTAAAAATTATACCTACGTCATCAAACATGACGATTTCGTACTTGATTCTGATTGGGCTCTTCCTGTTCATCCGCTCTCCTCTTTCTTCTCCTATCGGAATCTGTTATTATATTGGTCATATGGATTTGTTGTGCATGTCACTGTACTATTGTAACAACTGCAGCCAATCATTTTATTCTCTCCCTCCCACCTCCTCCTTGTCCCCTTTCCCCTGCTTCTTGCAGGTGATGCCGGACTGTCATTTTCCCACTATTCTAGTTGTGTTTATTGTTGAAATAGGTTTTGGAATTCTAAAGCATTGAATGTTGCACTGCTTTTTCACAGTTATTATGGGTTGATGGATTCAATGTTTAGTGGAGAAAAAGAGCTTTGTATACTACGAGAATACCTACATGATGGTACCGGAATAGTTCCGAGATCCCGCCGCTAGGGGGCGAATAGGTAACTGGCATCGGAATAATCAACTGAGTTGGTGGACACCTTTGCAAGTGGTTTAGAGCCACCAAACTTGACACACCTTGTGATTTTGCGGGTACCGACGGAAAGGGGCTTGTATGGGGCGTCGACATGCCCGGCAGAAATAACATAACCCTCAGAAGACTCCGCTCTGGCCAGTGGGTTTCTCTGGACTTGAAACGGAGAACAACACAACTCGAATTTCTGAATATATAGCTTTTTTCTGTATATGCATTTCACGTAATTTGTGAACTCCACCGGTGGTGATAGGAGACGATGATAGAATTAGTCTTATTTGGAATCTCCAAACATCCACTTTTATACCGTCCTGTAGGATTGTGTTTACACTAAGTCATGAATTCCACGAAATCTGTAACCAAAATGTAATTCCGTCACATAATTCAAATTCTCGGTTAGGCCTATGTCATTCCCGAATAATTTTGCCCATGTTGTTGACCAGTCATTATCGCTTTTTCACATTCAATCGATTATACGTGCATTGCCGGGCACATGACAACAGAATTCATGTGTTTGGGTCTGTCCTCTGAATTTTTTTTAGGCCGGATAAAATTGAAACTTGTAAAATAAGAAAAATCGTAACTTCTCAAAACATGAACCAAAATGTAATTCCGTCACGCTGTTTTGCTTAACAACATTTATCAATTTGAAACTTTACTTGACTGAAATCAGGTATAATGTAGTCCAGGCGCTTAGGATTCGAATAAAACATCACCTGAAATGAGAAATATTCGAGTTTTGATGGAATATGTATGTACGGTAACCTATACGTCTTCATAAGGTGGTTATACTTCACTGTAATTCCGTCACGCGGTATTCGAGTGTCACGTGATCAGGTGCAAAACAATTTTATTTCCCTTTTTTCTCTCATCCTACAGTTCTTAATAATAGGGTTAGGAAAATGATATTTCAAAACAGATGTTACCCTGGATGAGTAATAACATGGGTTCAGAAGAACTGAAAACATGGGTACCTCGTAATTCCATCTTCATTTTATCCAGCCAATTTCTACGTTCCCACGTCTGAACCCTTCAGCGTTCAAAATCCTATCAGAACGTACACATCGATTGCGAGGTAAGTCACATAGAGTGACATCATCCTCTATCCTTCCTCCTAATATGGTGCCCACTAATTGGGTCAGTCAATCAATAACGCTCTTGTGCGACCCATTTCGAATTTCAAATGTTTTCGAGGTCAGTGACGTCTCGTGTCTATTCATAAGTTATTTGAACATTGAAGGGGTCCAGATATATCAAGAGAAGTACGAAGTAGGAACGTAGAAATTGACTGGATAAAATGAAGATGGGTAATTCCCATTCCCATAAGATGGCTTGCGAATCGTGTGTCTCCATTATCGCGGAGCGATATCCAGTACTTTACCGGATTCTGTTCGGCCTTCATCCGGCGAAGAACAGACCCGAGAAATCTGATAAATTGCAGGTTTTCATACCACTTCTGAAACAGATATTGCCTGGGCTTACAAAATATATAGGTATGTATAACTTTCGTATCATCTAAGAGGTGTGGTGGATCTGAAATTTTGAACAAGTAGTTCATCACATGACTCGAAAATGGCGAGTTACGTTGGGGTTACGTCGGTAGAATTTAGCTCATTGGCTGACGAAGTCACGTGGTATTGATTTATGGCAATTTCCTCCTGCAGTTGCCGAAAGTAGGCTGAACATGGATACAGACGATCCCAGGGTCAGTCTTACCGCGTATAGATGACCGAGATGGTTACAGGTTGGGGTAATTCCGTCGCGTTTGACCTATCAAATTTTCAGTACAGTATATGACAATGAAATTGGTTACCGGTAACTGTCTTCAAACCACAACATACCCATCAAACTTGGGTGTCATGAAGTACAACTTTCGTGGATTTATCTATCCATGCAATTTAATCATTATAGCTGAACACCGAAGGTCGGATCTGACGCCTACTGACGTTAATAAAAGAAGATAACTTACAATGCCTGCCTGTATTTGCCCGTTAGCGGGCGCTTACACCAATTTAGTGACCATAAATGGCCATTCTCGTCTCGCGAGACTCCCTACTGCGAGAAAGAGTCTCACGCGTAAATGGGAGCCATCCCCCCAAAATTTGGGGGGTGAGTAGGCGGCGTATGATTATCTGGCTTGTCACTGACCTGCTGACTCCGCCGAGTTAGAAGCGAATTGCTAAACATAACGTGGGCTATATAATTGGGAAATGACTCTTTCCGTTTCGGAGCATATCAATCGCGAACAAATTATTGTCGGTATGTATACTTGGCCGTGAAAGCGAGTTATCTAATACAGGAAGTAGTTCGCTGGTAGACACGGCTCGCTTTGATTTCTGGAAGACGGGAGTATCCCAGCAGCCTTTGCGGCGCTGCCTGACAACAATGGCGTGGGCTAAAAGATGGCCTAGCGACGTATTCACTTAGCCCAGGCAGACCGGGATTCTCGCCGTTAAATCGTATTTCCTCGACGTTTGCGGCTGGTAATCATTTGGAGTCGATAATATATTGTTAATAAGGTAACATTTAACAGCTGAAAGGATCAATTTTGTGGTAAAGACTCCAGGAAAGGGTAATAAACAGCTCTTAAATAAACCACAACACTGATCTACGGGGCGCTAACCCAGCCGTTAAAACCCTGGGGTTAACACAGCGGCAACACCGTCATTGTCGGCATATAACACGGATAATCTGTTTTAATTTCCCCCCATAAAGCTGTTAATTATCCATATTCAGTGACTGACTTATCAAATGATTGACTTATTGATCATGAAATGCTGAATAACGCAGATATATAATTGTAGCAAAATTCCTTCACCGTTATGGATAGTCTGTGTTCTCGTGTGTGTGTGGGCCTCGTGTGTGAAAAGACAGATGGCACATAATCCGGGTGGGTCTTGTCATTGCTCTTCTCTCCTAAAAGAACAATACAAACAAATTAGTTTGGGAATTAAACCAGGAATAAACAGCAATGTATATTATTTACAACGGCATAGGTTATTTAAAACAGTCTTGAGGAAAATCCCTGAACTTTTCAACAAATCCAATAATTTATCGCTTACCCGATATGAAATGCTGAGAGCATAAGTAGATATAAGAGCCCTTTGGTGACCAGGCTTTATTTGGATCGATGGTCCCATCATCTAGGATTCTTGCTCTGTGGATAGCCTGCAACCACTGATGTCTTCTCTCACTCTGGGCCGGAAGAATATAAAACTTCAAATTTGGAAACTTGTCTTTGTTAGCTGTACAGTCATGAACACAACACGCCTTTGGCATTTTTACTATATTAGCATTACCTGTTTCTCTTAAGTTTGAAGTTTGAATGACTCGGATGCTGATGCTGGGTTATATAAAGACTGATTGAGTAATGGATTGTACTATACAAGTCAATGAAATAATCACTAACTGAGAATTACTCATCACAGTGTCAACAAAAGAAACACACGTCAGACCAAAGATCAAATAAAATTGATTGACTGTTTATACAGAAAATTTACGGTTAAAAGCGACAGATACATACTGCTCCATGCTGATGTTAATCATTCAATAAGTCAATCACTGAATATGGATAATTAACAGCTTTATGGGGGAGATTAAAACAGATTATCCGTGCTATATGCCGACATATCAATCAATCAATCAATATGCCGACAATGACGGTGTTGCCGCTGTGTTAACCCCAGGGTTTTAACGGCTGGGTTAGCGCCCCGTAGATCAGTGTTGTGGTTTATTTAAGAGCTGTTTATTACCCTTTCCTGGAGTCTTTACCACAAAATTGATCCTTTCAGCTGTTAAATGTTACCTTATTAACAATATATTATCGATCCAAATGATTACCAGCCGCAAACGTCGAGGAAATACGATTTAACGGCGAGAATCCCGGTCTGCCTGGGCTAAGTGAATACGTCGCTAGGCCATCTTTTAGCCCACGCCATTGTTGTCAGGCAGCGCCGCAAAGGCTGCTGGGATACTCCCGTCTTCCAGACATTGTCATGCTGCCTCACTTTGAGATTGGAGATTCAAAAATGTCACCAGTTTACATGAGAGTCGCTTTGGTCTCCCGCGGGTAGACACGGCTCTCTTTGAGAATGCATAAATGACTTGAAATCGGTTTTATCCGGATGGGTCTCGTCATTGCCTCGTTCTCGCACGGAAGGATTTTATAACACAGAACCTGATTGGCTGGCCCGCAGTGGCATTTCACGTGGTCAAGACATTTATCCAACAGAATTGCCTCTTTCTTCATTGTAAAATAGGTCAGATAAACATAAGGTCAACAAGGGGCGAGGACGAAATATCTTACTGTTTTGTTGAGACGATTGATGATATTTTGATAATCATAGAAGCTGTAAGAAGTTGTTGTGTTTCTCATGTTGGACTGATAAAGAAAGTGAGATCAAAGATGACCGGATCATCCGCAGAGGACGGCTTACTCAATCAAGTGAATGGAAACTTTGTGTGTGGTGTTGTCGAAGGTTCGTGACGAAAATGTCGAAAATTTGTGTGTTTGTCCGCGCCAGGGCCAGGTCGTGTGAAAATTCGGATCTAAACCGCTAAACGTCCATCAAAATCTTTGTGGAATCAGTTAGAGAATGTGTTATAATGTTAACTGTTCTGTCCATGAAAAGGATTGTACTAAATCATACATGATTATTATTTATAATTTTATCAGAAAATTGTTTCGACATTTATGACCTACATCCGGGACCCTGTGTGTCTGACGTCATCTGTCATTCTGTGCAAGTGCCAAGAAGTGGGGGTGGGGATGGGGATGGGGAGGGGTACATCCAACCGAACCGGCTGAGCGGCTCTCTTGGCTGATATTAATTCAGGCTCAAGCTGGCATATTCTATCCCAGCGTACAGTAGCTCTTTAAATTATGTGGAGGCGGGTGATTACGTACCTCAACACTATGAAGTCAATATATGTCCACACGTAACAAACACTCGGATCTGTTCACCGCAGCATAATTTTAATGCAATGCTCCACTCTCATCGAATTGATTATATTTGAATCTTGTCCTGTGTAAAATCCAAATGTAATTGTATCAAAACTCCAACCAATATATTCCGCCATTACTGTTCGATTTGAAGACTACAATATAGTCTCGAACCAAACAGATTTGGAGGATTAGATGTGGTTTCCTTCTTTCAAGGGGTTCCCAACTTTAGGATTCTGAAACATTGCAGTAAATGCGTGTGGGAACAGATATGTTTGCAATCTGGGCTGCATAGCATTAAAGTAAACTTAGCTAGACGATTCTGTTGGCCTTCTAGCCAAGGACACATCACAGCCTCTTTACTCGAGATGTGGGGGGGTTTGTAAACTCCCAGTCTGTTATTTTTGTTCTTGTTTGGTTTCAAAATATCTCTATTTGAGTATAATAGGTCGGTAAATTTACTTCATGATGCTCTGACTTAACAAAGACAATAGACTGGCCTGTGAGCACGGAATGTTGGAACTACTGTGCGACACAGAATCTTCACCTGAATGATTCGGCCACAGATATAAAAAAAACACCTGCTCAATTCAAGGTCAACGGGCAATGCAAACGTTCAGTGATTTGTAATGACTGAGGGAAGTTTGAGGTACATCTTGCTGGGTTCAAACTAGTCCAATTACTGTGATGGTAGCCTGGGCTATTACCATTCAGTGACGCAGCTTACGATATGCTGATGCGACAATCTAAAATGCCAAATACCAGTAGGCCTACCGACTGAATTTCAACACCTATTCTCGCAATCCAGCTGTATTGGTGGAATGCAAAGCTGTCATTTGTATAGAGATTGTTAAAATTTTATGGGAATCCAAACAAGTCCTGTGTACCAGTACATAAAAATAGAACCAGTATAGGTTGACTTTGACCAGGTCCTAATTAGTGGATGATTCCATTCAAAACGCCCGCTGTACCTCCTGATCTCCATAAATTAGATACAGACAGAAAACCCTTTTTTTCATCCAATCTAATTTCTCTCCATATCTTTCACCTTGCAGGATTTTATGGTAAACCATGGACAACTGAACAGAGACGGCTGCTATTTAAATGGTATGCATACTGATGGTCTTCGAGTACCCGAAAGAGGGCTTTTTAATGTGACTGAATCTTGTGTTAATATAAAAAATGTCTATCTTCATAATCATATAATATAAAAAATGTCGATCTTCATAATCAGATGCATATAAGCTTACTGAGAGATCTAATAAGTTTTCCATTCAAAATAAGCAGTTTTTCATGAAGAAATTACACTTGACTCCAGGGTTGGTACACTGCCTTGAGAATCTTGATAATGACAATTTAAAATTCAAAGCCTTGAAAAGTCTTTAATTCTGCTGAAGACCTTGAAAATGGAAATTCTTGTCCGTAGCTCAAAGTTGTACTGTACTGTCCTGTGCTGTCGAATGATCCTTGATTGTCCAGAACAAATTTCCAAGTCTATTTGAAAGACGAATGTGTGAACATTATATTTGTCGAAAGGATATCCATGCTCACATTTGAGTAAAAGAGTTCGGAAAATTTATCTGTATAGCTTCAATGACACTGGAAGTATTTGCCTTGAAAATGGGAATTATCTTGAAAAGATATTGAAGCTTCAAAATGTACAAACCCTGATATTCGAGAATTGTCAAATACTAAATGATGCTATGATATTTAGTCCTGTAAGCTTATTGCACTAATTGTTTGTAATAATAGCGAGTTTACACTGTGTTGAGCTAGCAGTTTTCAGTATTCATACAAAAAGTATGTGATCTGTTCTTTAGTTTCTGACTGATTGATTACTGTTTTTATCATGCCTCTGATTTCTCTCTGTTTTAGGATGAATAAAATGGGCATGAATACGTACATGTATGCACCTAAAGATGATTACAAACATCGCCCATTCTGGAGAGAGCTGTATTCAGTTGAAGAAGCTGGTGTGATATTCTCCTTTTTCAGTCCATTTCAATTTTTCTTGTGGGATATTCTCCTTTTTCGATCCATTTCAATTTGTTTTCAAGTGGGATATTCTCCATTTTCGACCCATTTCAATTTGTTCTCAAACTTCAACCTTGAAAAAACTTTCAAGAAATGCTGTTATAGTAATAAAAGGGGTCAAAGTTGCATAATACCGAAAAGAAATTATCGTATTCCAAATTCAGTCATTCTCAAGACGGTGTTGGGTTGGAAAACATTTTGTCTATTTCAGTGAAGTAAACAATTTGTGTGTACATGGCCTTACACTGGGAATTGACCTACTAAGAATACAGATATTGCATGAAAATTTCTATTGCATAACTTTTATGGATTATTTCAAATGCATGTAATTGTATATATTTGATATCAATTTAGATCAGTTCTGTGAATGTTACGCTTGCTGTTTCAGATAACCTGACTGGTTTAATCGAAGCTGCTGAAGAGAACAACGTTACGTTTGTGTACGCTATCTCTCCTGGATTGGATATTTCCTTCTCCAATAGCAAAGATGTCCTCTGTCTTAAACGTAAACTGGAGCAGGTAACTAAACATTGAGATTCTGGTGAAGGGTGAGAAGGCTGTACCAGACTCAGTGAAGCTGGCATCAGCCAACACAACAATGTCTCTAATTATTCAGTCCTATAATTAAAGCTAATTCCTAAATAAATATTATGGTCTGCGTATCTTTTCTGTACTAAGAGGAGTCGTGCCAGCTCGTGTCCATGCCACTGGCTAGTAGTATGAAATGAGGCATGGGAGCCTTGCTTGTGTCCCTGCCACTGAGTAGTGATATGATCTAAGAAATGGTGGCATGACTAAGGGGTGAGAAAGGTGTAAAGGTGGTGGAGGGGGTGACAACCAGCCTACGGGTAATGTGTTAGTACTGATGATATGACTCGGGTTGCCCAAACATTTCAAAACAGCGATTGCAGAATATTTGGAATTGTGATTCAGCTTTGTTGCCGAAGTGGTGTCGCACCAAACTTGTCTAAATCAGAAGATTTGGCCTGGTGTTTTTAAAGAATGACTTCGGAAAAACAAGCTTATGGTATGTTAATTCTTGGTTGTATTATGTCAGTTTTATAATGTCCCCGTACTTCAACTTTGTCACCATCTTTGTTACAGGTTGCGACGTTTGGCTGCAAGGCCTTCGCGCTTCTCTTCGACGACATCGACCCAGAAATGTGCGAGGCAGACAAAACTACATTCCAGTCGAGCGGCCACGCTCAGGTGTCCCTCACAAATGAGGTTTATCAGCATCTCAACCAGCCCATATTTGTCTTTTGTCCCACGGAATATTGTTCCACGAGAGCTATACCCAGCGTGGTGAGTTCTGAGTACCTCGCGACGTTAGGCTGCAAACTTCTTCCTGGCATTGATATCCTGTGGACAGGTAAATGTCCATTTCATATTTCCTGATGTTGTGCTTGCATGATGGTTTGCTTATTTTCTGTAGTAGATGGAATTTTTGTGTAAACCAATCACAGGGTTTTGGATTATCAGGGTTCAAAATATTTTAAATGTAAGTATTGGGACGTTGGATAATGCCGGTATTTACAGGTTGGTCGGTTTACCCAGGGGTCAGTATTCACAGGTTCCACTGTACTTAAATTTGCTGGTGATGCTATTCGGTTGTGATTTTGTTCCTAAAAGTACATAAAAACACCAATTTTTGAGAGAAAATTATCCTTATTGCTTAGATACTGATCAGTTAAGCTGTTTTAATCCCTGAATGTGTACTCTTTGATATATCACTGTAAGTCATTGCCACTGAAGAGTTTATGCAACCATTTGATACAAGAACTTGGAAATGGAAGAAAAGATCTGTAGCATTGTGGCAAGAGAAAAATAATTAATTAGCTTGCAGTTTGGCATGAAACGTTAAAAAATGGTTTCTGTTTTGTTATGCTACAGGTCCCAATGTGGTCAGCAAGAAACTAACGATCCAGTCATTAGAAGAAGTTGCCAAAGTACTTCAAAGGCCGCCTTTAATCTGGGACAATATCCATGCCAATGATTATGATCCCAGACGTCTGTTTCTGGGACCTTACGATGGGCGCTCGCCTGAAATCATTCCCTATCTCAAAGGGGTATTGACCAATCCAAACTGTGAATTTGAAGCGAACTATATTGCACTGCACACGTTGGCTCAGTGGAGCAAGTCCAATGCTGAAGGTTTGAGAAAAGACATAATCACAGGTTTGTGGAACATTCTTTATTTGATAATTATAGATAAGTAACGATGAGTGAAATACGGTGATCTCTCTAATATTTCAAACACTTCTCTCTCCACCTATTTATTCAATGAAATTGAAAAATTATGCTCATGGACATTTTCTTCTTCCAATATGTGGTACTGTAGCCCAAATGCGAACAGGTCTGAATTCACAGCTGAATATAGACAGATTTTATTCTGGAATTCGCTTCCAAAATGTGTTTTAATATGTTCCAATTATTGGAGAGATTATCAAACATTCACAGTAGGAACAATTGTGAATATTCAAATGGAAAAATGACATTGGAAAAATTATAATAAAATATCTGAGAAGATCCTTAACATAGAGACATGCACATTTTGCCTTGCTCTGTCAAAATGGCTGGCAAACAGCGATCGTCTATGTGGAAATGATTCAAAGGTGAAATGCAAAGGTTTTTAGATTCTCCTTTTCACATTTTATGTAGACTGAATGAAGATAGAAATACCAGTCTATCTACTTCACTTGGTTCAATTTAAATTATCTTGTCTGGTAGAATCTTCTTCAAAGTTGGTACCCCTAGCACAGTTGAATTAAGATTTGCAACATGTCATCGCTTATCTTTCCCTGACATGTCATGTCTCATCAGACCAGCCGCCCGGAGATTGAACATTATAAGTACTGATGCCCGGCCAGATGACAAACCAACGTCCAACAAGGGCAGATAGAACGATGCGGATTTCATTTCTGAAATTGGCCGGGCTTGAGATACCAATTTTGAAGCACTTTTCAAAAGCTACCAGGAGACAAAATATTTCAAATAAAACCAAACAAAGTATATGGGCTGATATTTCCATCATTAATCGCGAAGTATATAAATAAGAAAATATGACAGGGGTTATTTTAGACACTTTTCCTTTATATAACTCCATTTCAAAAAGATGAAAAACTCAATTTTTCGGCGCGCCTACGGCGCGCAAAATAAACAACAAAACTCAATTTTTCCGGGTTTTTCATCGCATGCAGTCTGGAAACTCAATTTTTTTATCTTTTTAGTAGGACACTTACAATAAATAAATTCGCGACAATTTTTCATCGTGTCAGTAATGTTATGAAGCTCATCAAGCAAAGTTGCGTGTCATACATAGCTGCATACAAGTTTATTTGCTATCCAACTGTGATTGGCCGATTATATTTTGGCTAAAGATGTTAAGTAGAAATACTTCCCTCAGAGATAGCTTCATTTAATTAAAAAATGAGCGCGAATAAAACAAGAGAGTTTTAAAATCCAAGTTATCTCGAGAAGTTCTATTTGGTCGATTATTTTGGGGGTGGGGGAGAGTACTTTAGCTCTGGATTGTGATAGGTCAAAGGTGAAAATATTTTCCCTACAAATAGCTTACTTTAGTTTAAAAAATCTATACGTATAGTCAAGAAATAAAAATTGTCCCTTGTCCATTTCCATGAGTTAACCAATCCTTGACAAAGTTGGTGGTTGAGTATTGTAAGTGTCTGGGTATTTGTAAGTGACAGGAAAGAAATGAAAAAATAAATGGCAATAAAAATGTTAATAAGAGACGTAAAAAATAAAACAATGGTGGTTGTGAAGTTTTGTGGATTTCACGAAAAAAATCCAATGCTGCTTGGTAAATGCAGATAAATGGCCAAAAATTGCAAATTAAACTCAATATGCACCCTATTTTGTAGTATGTGGTGTGGGACTTGTTTACAAAACATACTGGGGTTTCAGAAATTTCTATCGGGCAGAAATAAAATTATTCATAAAAACGTATATTTTGTATGTTATAGCATATGCCCCCGCATGTAGATCCACAGTTGCGCAGGAGAGAGTGTGGATATTTTGTTTTTACACCAATCTGCATTGCTCACTTTGTGTATTTATTCCCAAATGGTACATCAGCTGTATTTTGGGGAATGTCTGTTTTGTTCGTTCCTTGTTTCTGGGGAAACGTCTTTCAACGTCACACGCATCCAAGTGAAATGTTGACTGAGAGAGAAAATGCTTGCCCGTTGTCTTGGTTCCGGAGATTGACGGACAGCGTGTGTCGGAGACCAGACTCATAAGCCACAGCAGTATGACAGCAGTGGTTCCCGAGTGGACTAAAAAGGGGACGTAACTTTGAAATATCAAAATGGCGGACTAGTTCGATCGTCGAAAACGTGGCCGAACAATTTGCTTTGAAATGAGAAACGTTCAGGACAACGTCTTTATCGGACCTATACGACTGAAATGAGAACAGTTCAAGACCAGACGTCCTTATCGGAGCTATACGATTGAATAATGTAACAGTCTACCCCATGCACCCAGTGTATCTCACTAGTGCTGCAATTATACTCTTCGGAGGCGGTATAATTCGGGTGAGGTAGAATATCACATCAGAGTTAGGTACTCTGTAAACCATCGACCGGATTCGTACCAGACAGTGATAAACATGCAAAACACAGACTCATAGAAAACAGAGATTGTATTCAGGTTAAAATACAACAGGAACGATTTTATTCTCCATACAGATGAATAGATATACAGTAAAACGGATGTATGACTTTGTTAATATTGTCACTTTGCGTCTTCTCACTGTATCAATGGTCCAGGGTAGTCCCTTCATCTCATCCCAGAATTGTCAGTTATAGCACCACCGGATCTGGTGTAATGATGAGTTGTGCCTGAGAGTGTGGGAATTACCACCGAATCTGGTGGTGATAGGTCAACTGGTCAAAGTAAAGTTCTCAACCACCGTACTCGGTGGGGAAAATACTAGCCAGATGTAACCTACCACCGGATCTGGTGTAATGGTGAGTTATAACTGTGAGTATATGATTTACCACCGAATCTGGTGGTGATAGGTCAACTGGTCGAAGTAAAGTTCTCAACCACCGTACTCGGTGGGGAAAATACTAGCCAGATGTGTTCTACCACCGGATCTGGTGTAAAGGTGAGTTTTCCTTGTATGTGTGTGAATTACCACCGAATCTGGTGGTGATAGGTCAACTGGTCGAAGTAAAGTTCTCAACCACTGTACTCGGTGGGGAAAATACTAGCCAGATGTGTCCTACCACCGGATCTGGTGTAAAGGTGAGTTTTCCTTGTATGTGTGTGAATTACCACCGAATCTGGTGGTGATAGGTCAACTGGTCGAAGTAAAGTTCTCAACCACCGTACTCGGTGGGGAAAATACTAGCCAGATGTGTCCTACCACCGGATCTGGTGTAAAGGTGAGTTTTCCTTGTATGTGTGTGAATTACCACCGAATCTGGTGGTGATAGGTCAACTGGTCAAAGTAAAGTTCTCAACCACCGTACTCGGTGGGGAAAATACTAGCCAGATGTAACCTACCACCGGATCTGGTGTAAAGGTGAGTTTTCCTTGTATGTGTGTGAATTACCACCGAATCTGGTGGTGATAGGTCAACTGGTCGAAGTAAAGTTCTCAACCACCGTACTCGGTGGGGAAAATACTAGCCAGATGTAACCTACCACCGGATCTGGTGTATTCCAAGCCTTGTGTGGTGAAATCCCTCTTAGAGTCCTATAATTTCCAGGTCCAAGAATAAAAGTAATTCAATTATATATTCGTCTTCATCTGAGGTCGTCTCGTCATCAGAAATCGACATGTGCTCCACCGTATATGGTGGAATGACGTAATGTTATGATACAGCCTTTGAACGGACGATGTTGTGTAAACAATGAACATGTGTTGGTATCGGATCGGTGGCGGATAGTACAACTACTGTTCAGTTACATCAATCATCGCCGGTGGCATTTATTATTCAATAAGATCGGTCATCTCCCCCCATCTCTCATCGAAGAGGAAAATATCGGGAACAACTTCGTCCATGGGCATCATTTTAGGAAATGAGCCAGCGAGCCTTGGTTTGACTCGCTATTTATAGCTTGCTGGCGTGACCTTCAACCGCCGAGCATCAGCCAATCAAATGCATATTCGTCGTCGTGCCTCCAAAAGCGCACGTGCTAGCTTGACAACTCGCTTTCAGCTGGGCGAGATGGCGAAATCTTCGACGGAAAGTTGTGCAACTTTCGAGCAATAAAATAGATAATTTCCATGGAGGTATGAACGATCCGTCATCAAGGCATTTCCTTCAACACCCAGAGAGGTTTGCTGCGTAAGATTTATACAAAATTGCAGGCTCGGGAGGTAAATATTCACCACCACGTAACAAACCAATTTACAACAACAACAACAAGTGTCAACTCAACGACGAAAACCTTCAATCAAACAAATCGATGTACAATGGCAGTCTCCAATCCAATTATAATAATCTGCTTATTGTTTAATGAATGTCAAAAGAAATACGGGTGTAGCCCGTTACATTGCCCCCACCTCCATAAAATTTGGTCTCCAAATTCAGCGTTGGCAAAAACATTCATTAAATCGATGACAATCAATTACTCAATTTCTCCGCAGGATTCTCCATCCTATAGTATAGCATGTGGCTAAATGTGGATTCCATTACCAAATTTAGTTCATGTATGCAGAGATCATAGCGTTGTACCTCATTGTATAAGCAGTACTGAATTCACGGACTTGACAATACATTGGACCAGAGTAATGCACTGTGTGTCATTTTCTGTTCTTCTTCATCTGCTAAGTTCTGGTATGCATACATAGCTGTCATCAAACTCATGACCATCTTCCTGTTCAAGTCAACTTCTCTTCTAGAAGTAGTCAAATTCTCTGTTCTCCTAAGTACTGAGTTGGTTTACGTTGCCCTTTTGGGAGCCGTCATCAGTAGTTTGATATATGGGTGAATACCAAGTTTATTTTGCTCTTTCACCACCATTCCTGCCCTCTCTAACTGACCTGGTCCTATGTTTGCTGACAGTTTCATAATCAGTCTCCACATAAAGCCACTGTGATTTTGCA
The DNA here is from genome assembly GCA_036873755.1 of Hanleya hanleyi. Taxonomy (NCBI): domain Eukaryota; kingdom Metazoa; phylum Mollusca; class Polyplacophora; order Lepidopleurida; family Hanleyidae; genus Hanleya; species Hanleya hanleyi. The sequence continues at coordinate 25,105 of JAVTVY010026944.1, forward strand.
TTATCCATCGGTCCTCAACTCCTGTTCACTCTTCTCTGGATACAATATCACCAGGAGTGGGTACACCTCGCAGTAACTGCCACCATGATTTGGTAGATACCACTGTAAACCAAGACTAGGGCCGTTTGCTCCTGCATTATGGTTTCAGTCCATGTACCGCACAGTGTTGTGGATTAGGTATTAGCTGAACACAGTATATATGTTACTGATTTTGTGTCATCACATAGTCTCCTTCCAGTGTCATTGCAGTTCTTGGCTTAACACTTCTCTGCCAGCAGATATGTGTTGCCATACTACATGTGTATATCTCCAACCTTTCTTCTTGTCACTTGCTAGTTTCATGTGTTCTCAACATGTAGCAATCCATGCACCCTTTCCATCATCTGTGAAAGTTCATGCATAATTTGAAACTTTTGTTTCAGTCCTTTCAGGTACCATACATCAAACATCAAGTCATCTGGTAATTCTATCACCCTGCCATGGCCAAGGCTCTTGGGTGTGACACCAGGAGTGCTCTCTGTGCTGCATCTAGTGTTATCTTTCTTGTAACATCTAGTGATCAGCATTACGAGAGATATGCAGTTTCCTCAAAGTATTGCAGTGCCTAATACATCTCATCAACCTGAATCAGATTACCACTAATACTGGGATCTGACAGATGCACGTTGTGCAGTCTTACCAGGAGTGATTATAGGCTAACAAATTCAATCAAATTGTTCTGCAACTTCCACGTCCACTATTCTCAGCTGAGCAATATTATATATATTCAGGAACTGCTTCATTATCTCAGAGGATTTCATCATCTCTGGAATTAAAATTTGTACCTTCAAATTCAATACCTCAGTATTTTCCTCAAAACTATTCATTCCATTCATCTCCTTCCATTTACATTTCTCAGAGCATCATCATCTGAATACCAATGTCGTTTCCTACGCTCAGGTGGAAAACAAGGTAATTCACCCATCTTTAGCCAACGGTATACAGTACTCAAGATTTCAAATATGTCCAGGTGACGGGAGGAAATCCTCTTCAATGCAGGCTCATTTTACATCATAGTAGATTCATACAATTAACAAGTCTTCAGTAATATCTCCATGTACAGTTTTCAACAAGTAATACGAAGGAAAAGTCCAACATAATCATCAAAGGGTATAAAATCATCTGTTGTGGTGACTAAACAATATTCACATCTGTCACACAATGGAGATACCTGAAATTCGTCCAATGCAATCAGCAACTGCAAATTTCATTGGTTCTCTACCCTTGATTTCACACCCATCCCAAGTTGTTGGTCCATGACCGGTAGAGATATGTCCAATTCTGTCATTCTCCACAGATGCCTCCGGAATTGTTCCTATAAAGTCATTTCCCAATTGTTGTTCTCGTTTATTTTTATCTTCAAGTTCCAGCCAGGGTGAATTCTGGCCAGCTTCATGTTTCGATTCAATATGATCATCATAAACTTGTGTATTTTCAAATTTTGCATCAGCAACCACAATATCGTTGTCTTTAAGGTGCCCCCACCCCAGATATGATTTTGATTTTGCAACCTCCCGTATAGGTTGTTTCCTGATCTGTGGTGTTAAGTGTATGGCATCAGAGTGTTGTCTCGGGTCATTTGTGTTTTTATTTGACAACACCAAAAGCACATCACTCGCCTTCGCCAAACATTCAGCCTCATCAGTCAAGCTCAATCTTTTATTTTCAACACAGCTTATTTTCTCTGAAATAAGACAGATCTGCTTCTGTATTTGTATCTGTAGTTCTGTAACTTGCTTCTGAAGTTTAGACATCTGTCGGATTGTTTCACTCAATATGTTTCCCAGCATTTTCTCAAAAGAAAGTTTAAGCTGATTTATTTCATCCCGGATAGAGATCTGATAATCAGTCATCTGATTCATCCATTGTCCAATCAAATCCACAATTTCATTCAAAACAGCTTCTTTTATTCTAGTTTCACTATCAGGATCATTGATCATGCCAATATTTTCCAGTTGAGGGCCAAAGGCTGTATCACCACTATTTTCAGGGACTTCACCACCCAAGTCTCCTGACTTGAATGTCACAGTATTTGAATCATCCATTTTCAAGTATGGAGAATAAATCTCTGTTAGAGTCTCGTGTGTTCAACCTGATATCACTGTCTTGGTAATAATTTTATATCCGGTATTGTTGCACCAAATGTAACACTGGTACTGTCTCAAATATCCGTTACCGCCAAAATGTAACAGTACTGCAGTCTCTAGTACCAGTATCCTTTACCGCTGCCACCAAATGTAACAGTCTACCCCATGCACCCAGTGTATCTCACTAGTGCTGCAATTATACTCTTCGGAGGCGGTATAATTCGGGTGAGGTAGAATATCACATCAGAGTTAGGTACTCTGTAAACCATCGACCGGATTCGTACCAGACAGTGATAAGCATGCAAAACACAGACTCATAGAAAACAGAGATTGTATTCAGGTTAAAATACAACAGGAACGATTTTATTCTCCATACAGATGAATAGATATACAGTAAAACGGATGTATGACTTTGTTAATATTGTCACTTTGCGTCTTCTCACTGTATCAATGGTCCAGGGTAGTCCCTTCATCTCATCCCAGAATTGTCAGTTATAGCACCACCGGATCTGGTGTAATGATGAGTTATGCCTGAGAGTGTGGGAATTACCACCGAATCTGGTGGTGATAGGTCAACTGGTCAAAGTAAAGTTCTCAACCACCGTACTCGGTGGGGAAAATACTAGCCAGATGTAACCTACCACCGGATCTGGTGTAATGGTGAGTTATAACTGTGAGTATATGATTTACCACCGAATCTGGTGGTGATAGGTCAACTGGTCGAAGTAAAGTTCTCAACCACCGTACTCGGTGGGGAAAATACTAGCCAGATGTGTTCTACCACCGGATCTGGTGTAAAGGTGAGTTTTCCTTGTATGTGTGTGAATTACCACCGAATCTGGTGGTGATAGGTCAACTGGTCGAAGTAAAGTTCTCAACCACCGTACTCGGTGGGGAAAATACTAGCCAGATGTGTCCTACCACCGGATCTGGTGTAAAGGTGAGTTTTCCTTGTATGTGTGTGAATTACCACCGAATCTGGTGGTGATAGGTCAACTGGTCGAAGTAAAGTTCTCAACCACCGTACTCGGTGGGGAAAATACTAGCCAGATGTGTTCTACCACCGGATCTGGTGTAAAGGTGGGTTTTCCTTGTATATGTGTGAATTACCACCGAATCTGGTGGTGATAGGTCAACTGGTCGAAGTAAAGTTCTCAACCACCGTACTCGGTGGGGAAAATACTAGCCAGATGTGTCCTACCACCGGATCTGGTGTAAAGGTGAGTTTTCCTTGTGTGTGTGTGAATTACCACCGAATCTGGTGGTGATAGGTCAACTGGTCGAAGTAAAGTTCTCAACCACCGTACTCGGTGGGGAAAATACTAGCCAGATGTGTCCTACCACCGGATCTGGTGTAGTCCAAGCCTTGTGTGGTGAAATCCCTCAGAGTCCCATAATTTCCAGGTCCAAGAATAAAAGTAATTCAATTATATGTTCTTCTCCATCTGAGGTCGTCCCGTCATCAGAAATCGGCATCTGAACAAAAGCCTTGACCGGACGATGTTGTGTAAACAATGAACAGGTGTTGGTATCGGCTCGGTGGCGGGTAGTACAACTACTGTTCAGTTACATCAATCATCGCCGGTGGCATTTATTATTCAATAAGATCGGTCATCTCCCCCCATCTCTCATCGAAGAGGAAAACATCGGGAACAGCTTCGTCCATGGGCATCATTTTAGGAAATGAGCCCCCGAGCCTTCGTTTGACTCGCTATTTATAGTCTGCTGGCGTGACCTTCGACCGCAGAGCATCAGCCAATCAAATGCATATTCGTCGTCGCGCCTCCAAAAGCGCACGTGCTAGCTTGACAACTCGCTTTCAGCTGGGCGAGATGGCGAAATCTTCGACGGAAAGTTGTGCAACTTTCGAGCAATAAAATAGATAATTTCCATGGAGGTATGAACGATCCGTCATCAAGGCATTTCCTTCAACATCCAGAGAGGTTTACTGCGTAAGATTTATACAAAATTGCAGGCTCGGGAGGTAAATATTCACCACCACGTAACAAACCAATTTACAACAACAACAACAAGTGTCAACTCAACGACGAAAACCTTCAATCACACAAATTGATGTACAATGGCAGTCTTCAATCCAATTACAATAATCTGCTTATTGTTTAATGAATGTCAAAAAAATACGGGTGTAACCCGTTACAATAATAAAGGTACACAAGTTGTCTGTCTGCACATCAGTTACAAATCCTGAGTGCTTATCTCGACTCGAGTGGCGTGGCTGGTCACATGTTTTTTTTTTTTTTCTTTCTCGCGGGGGTTTTGGGGGAGGGGGACGGGATAACAGACGACGAAACTCAGTTTAGATTTACTCAGAAACTCAATTTATTTCGTAGAAACTCAATTTTTCGCGCGCCTTCGGCGCGTAAATTCTCAAAATTTTAGAAAACTCAATTTTCGGCAATAAAACTCAATTTACAAAATTTTGCAAAAACTCAATTTGTAATGGTTTTTCATCGTGGTTACCACGATGAAAAAAGTGTCTAGAAAACCCCCTGTATGAAAACCTTTGCATTTCACCTTCAAATAAAAAGAAGGAAGACTGAATGTCACATATGCAGGACAACAAATTTGAATAATCATTTGAATTCAACTTTCATACTCTGAATGAGAATCTGTTAACACTGAATATTGCTGGGAGACATGTTGAGGCAACAGCGCACAAAATTTGGTGGAGTTCTGTTTGAATGATCTGCATTTTTTGCTACACAATTGTTTCCACCTAGACGATTTGGACTGTTTTAGAAAAAAAGTGTGGTGGGGGGTGGATGGAGGCATTCAGTTTCTTTCTATGGGTCATGCAGGGGGTGAAATAACACCTGTCTACCTGTCTCTGACAAGTGGAATTTGTGAAAGACAAACTGTAGTTGCTATAAATGTGTTTTAATGGGTACCCATTCTTAAACAGTATTGATTTATGTGGATGATAGGACTGGGAGAAAACCCGCCAAATTTTTTTTTTCTGGAACAGCCCTTAGTTAATGTGTTCATGACCATACTATGAATCTTAAAGATCTTTTGGTCACTGTTAAGTTATTCTTTAAAAGCATGGATATGAGAGTGAAAAGATGTCGAATTGAACATTAAATATTATTTCTGTATCTTTGCAGAAAATCGTCTACGCCCTGTCACTGCGGATATTCGATTAGAGACGGAACTGTACTTTAAATCGGATGAAGATATTCCAACCAAATTTGACAGACGCTACCAACCACGCAAAGCATTAAAATGTGCATTGGACGATTGGATATGCGAGTTTTCCGTTGGCAGGCTACCTCAGAGAGTAGGCTATGTGAAGCCTGTTCCAATGCTGGTGCCGTTACAGACAGTTAACACATGTATGACAGTTACCATGCCAACCACCAGCATAACGCACAAGGGCTTGTTACCACCTCCCTTAATAACGAACGGTATCTCAAATCTGAATGATATGCAGGTGATCGGAAAGCTGGACTCCTTTATGCAGCCAACAATGAACCCAGTGAATAGTCTAGTCTGTGATAATAATCTCACAAAAGATCTAGCAGATTCAGTTTCCAGGCAAACCGAACCCATGGACTATGTCCCTATTCCACCTCCTTCCTCCACGCCCATTGATCTTGTGAAAAACAAAATGGATGTGACAGAAATGCAAGTGGACGGGGAATCCGAATGCGAGTCTGTTTTGTCGCTCGACCACGGTGGTGCAGGGGAGCGCCTATCTTTATTATCGGAGGACGCATTTACTATTGAAGATCTGGAACTCTTGGTTGATTTGTTTTACTTGCCTTTTGAGCATGGTTCCAAAGGGTTAAATATACTGTACAACTTGAACTGGTTAAAAATGCATGCCAATGTTATATCAGAAGCTCGTGGTAAACTTACATCAGAGGTAAGAATTCGTTAGCATCATTGAAGGTTTCCCAATTGTATTTTGAAGAGACGCTCTTGCTGTCCTCATGCCTTGAAATATTTCACGTACAACAACCAGCACTGAAAGTGACCCACTAAATCTGAAGGAGGAATCTTTAATTTCATTGAAGAAATCCTGGTTGGTTTCAGTAAGTTTAATTGAATTTAATTTGTGAAAAGTTTATGTGTGCATTCCATACCTTGAAGATTAAACAAATTGCGATCAAAGTAAAACCATGAATCGCTGATCGAGCTTGTCTGAAGCTACATTTAGTCATACTTACGAAAATCAGACTATTGTATGTGAATTTATGTGTTTACAGGTTGAAGAATGGCATGGTAGAGCAAAAGAGTTTGACAATTACGTCCAAAGTGTTGACCGACTGTTGAAACATCTCGTGAAAGTTTCGAATAAAGCTCTGATGAACGAACTCTACCCCTATGTCTGGGATATGCGAGGAGTTTTGGCGTCTTGTAATGGCTACGTCAAGTGGCTTGGTAAGTTCTTCCCTAGCCGCAATGACCTGGCACTTCGCCAGGGGAGGAAACTAATTTTGGCATTTTCTTTATTCCACCAAGGACTCTGGAGATTGAGCATGCAAATTTCAGAACCCAAGACCTCATCAGATACTTGTTTTATATGTTTGATGGCATTTCTTTTAGATTTAGCCTATCTATGGAACATGTCGAAACGCTTTATTGGCTTACAAAATCTTCTTGCATGGAGCTATTAAATGTTGTGGAACAAGAAAGAGATAGAAAGAGAGAATTAAATTTTAACGTCGTGTTCAGCAATATTTCAGCTATATAGCGACTGGAACAAGGGTTTCTTGAAATTTGCATGCCTAAAAGTGGTTTTACACAAGAAATTCTTGTGCCTGAGTCTTGATAAGGAGTTGATGTTTTCTTACTACTTTTCTTGCTCCTTCCATTTCTCCCTGGCTTCACTAGCAACAAGTCTGCAACATAAAAAATTGTTGAATTGGATGCAGCGAACACTGGCAGCAACCATTGGGAAAGTTTGTATTGAAGCAAATATGTAAACCTATGGCAAGATCACTCTAATAATTTAACCACTTTAAAATACAATCTAGACCCAATTCCTGACAAATACTGCCTATATTCAAATCAGATTAAATTGGATTGCTCTTTGTACACACGGTTGGCAAAAGAAATTGTCCTTCTCTGTAATTTTTTTATTTAATTGAGTTGAAAGATGATCTAAAAGTGATTGAATTATTACAGATTTTACTGTAGCTCCTGCTGAAAAATTTGCAAGGTGGCCTGGTGCAGAACTCGTAGCGGCCAATACTGCCATTGGGGCGTATGGAGGTTTACGATGTACTGTAGCTGCCATAGCTAGATCAGAAGGAATTCAATTGTGTAAAACCACTTTACCTCATTGGAGAGGTGGAATATTGTACAGTACTGGTGTGTAGCACTTGGAAGCTGGGGAAGTTGATTATTTTCAACAAAATGTGTTTGAAGACGCTAGGATGAGATGTGCTCTTCAGTAATAAAGGAAATTGTTTTGTTCTTGCGTGTTGGCCGTCTGTGCACTGATTTGATACATATGCCTAAATCAGCGTTTTGACCAAAGCAGTGCATGGTCTAGGTATGTCGAGAAAGCATCGAGTAGCCTACAACATGTAAGAATGAGACCAGCGTTCTACTGTAGATCGATGTATTTGACGGGAAAGTGCAGGTAATCTCCCCTAAACCAAACAGCTTTGAGTTCTAATCAGAGCATGTTAACTGATGTCCAGCTGTATTTTTGGCAATGTTTGCGCTGTCCTTATAAAGGATTGCCCATTCCAAGCAATCTGGAGCAAATATCCTAGCACAGTGAACACAAGTCTGACAAAACAACCTTCATGAATTGCTTAGTTCAAATGTTGTTCTCGTCTCTCACCAAATCGAGAGTTTCTTGAGCCTGCATTTTCGTGTCAAAGTTGTTAAACTAAATGTGAATCAGTTTGACTTTTCAACTCTAGGCATAATCGATCAACTATGATGCTATAATAACTTAAGAGCTGAATGCTATTACTATGATGAACCACAAGCTGTTCTGAGTCGAGGTATATAGTGCGTGTAACTCGAACAAGCCTGAATATAACTTTTTGAATGGCACTTGTCAAGATGCAATTATCCCAGACTGTGGTGATTTTGTACCCCACAATTCCACCAGGGTTAGGGTTAGGCTTGCCAGAGTAACTAACTGGCATTTGGGGTGCTTATACATGTATTCATATGATATTTGACCTGGTGAGTAGGTCTATGGCACCAAATGGGCAGCAGTATGTTCCGGTGCTCTAACCTACTGGGCCACCACAAGCTTGATTCTGTGCTGTCATTAGAACAAAGTGTTATCCTAAAAATAATTAAATATGAATATTTATTGACTTTCTAAATGGCATTGTTAACATAGTTATAGTCAGGCTTGTAATTGTAAAATGAAGGCCATGTTAGTTGCACGCTGTATGTGCCTTGATAAGGCCATTGTCACTCGATTCGTTGTTTAGCATGACCAGCCCACATCTATATTTTGATGGCAAATAATTAAAATAGGTGAGGGATTTACATTTTCATGAGTAAAACTTACTCATTTTCTAAGGTCCTGCTAAACAATCAAGTGACAATGACCTAATGACGAAATGCAGAGAATATTGCCTATTTTCACTTCCATGTGTCACTAATGCACTTTCCCTTTCTATTGTTCCAGGAGTTGGACAAGTGCCGTACCTGAGCATCTATCACATGCAAGCCTATCTCACATGTACGCAGTTAAATTCCAGCCCAGTTCCAATCACACTTGCATTGCTTTGATTGCATTTTCAGATAGATACTGCTATGGGACTACCCCTGGAGAAGGCAGGGTAGCTCTGCGTTTCAGGGGATCGTGGAGAGGGGAAGAGAGGAGGGAAGTTAATTAATTGCATCTTTATAAAAGTCTGTCCTGCCTTCTTCAATGGGTGGCCTCAAACCGATATTTTCAGAATTTTGGAAAACTGATTACATTACCAATGCCTTGATTCTCCGCTTGCTGCGGCAGGTCTCTGGGCTTCATTTGATGTGGCAGTGCTTGCTATTTTGATCAAAACATGCCAACAATTTTCAATGCTGATGAAATGGGTGCGGCTATCGACTCGGTTGAATTTTGTCCATCATTCCATAATTAAGACTGGTTATACGAATTCGCTAATTCAATGCCTTACTATGGCAACACAAGTTTGAAATTGTTTCAGGTGAAATTGTATGTAACCTGCACTCACACTGAAAGTAAAGCACTGCCACGTCCTATCTCTTGAATGCTTTTGTCTTCCTCTGATGTTTTATTATTTTGTCAGAAGTTGGGGAAATTGTTCAATGCCGACTGGAAATCTATTGTATTACAAGTATATGGTATACTGCTTTGAAGCTCGCTATGCAACTCGAATTGAAATGCATATGTTCAACATGCGAATATTCTTTGTCTGATGCATCTGGTCTATTCAAGTCTTTGACTTTTTGAAAAACAACAACATCCCTTTCAATTTCAGAAATGTTATTTCAAGACCATAACACTGTGTACATGTATATCACCGCAGCTGTGAACATTTGCATTTTAAGTTTTCCTTCTATCTTGGACGGAAATGTGATCAGTCTTCCTGTAATATTTAATGTTTGTTTCAGTAGGACTGTGGAAGCAGTTGGAAACACGGCCCAATTTGAAAACCCTGGTTCAAGGAAAATTGGAAATCCTATGTGAAGTTCAAAACTGAAACTATTTCAACTGTTTGTGAATGGAATGCAAGTGTGACTGGGAGAGGTTTTTCCCTGTTTTGATATTTTTGTTGTTGTAAAACAAATAATATAGAACAGGTGAGTAGTAAACGAATAGGAAACGTTAATGAAATCTTGACCGGTCTTGGCTTGGATAAGAACTCGTCAAAACTAATCAAAATTTTCCTTCTCTCTTTTACTAAAAATACAGGGCTGACTAAAGGCTATAGGGAAGCCTTCGTGAGCGGAGAGCATGAACCGTGGGTGTTTCGCAGTGGCCTACAGGGAGAGTTCCAAGTATGTATTCCAGACGTACGCCGGCTCTCCCTAAATACCAGTGACCATGACGCACAGCATTGTTCTGCCCGGAGAGCCCGTGGCAAAACGGAACCACCACCAGACAATGCTGTGCATGGTCGAGAGAAATTTTAATCCATGCATTTTCTTGTGGTTTTTGCAGTCGCTGCACTCATGTCTCAAGTTCTCTCTCCTTTCAGGAAAGCTGCGCAGCGTTTGTTCGTTACTCATGCAGGAGTTTGTATAGACAACAGGCAACAGTTGCTGGTGCGGTGTCACTAAATTGTGTTGATGGGAGCTGAATTCCTAGAAGAGAAATTTGGCCCCCTGGAGTTTGCTGTTGTGTACTTTGTTTCTTGCGCATTCAACCTTGATGCATTTTCAGCACACTGTTGTTGGACATACAAATTCCTCCATTTGACCCATTTAATGATTTCATCTGAGAGTTTTACAGGTGTCGCACGCAACTGATTTAATTTTGTGAAGCTGATCTATTCAGTCTTGCCACATCGATTTTTCTAATTTATAAAATTGTACTGCATTGCTGACCGAAAAGTGGAACCAAGAATTTGAATCTAACATATAAAATACTATAAAATATCAGATAACATAAAACAATCTGGTGTATACTGGAAATGATCAGCCTCGCAATGCTTTTGTTTTCTTGTTAACCCGAAACTTGAGATACAGTGCAGCAACTGTTATGACAGCCAAATTCAATTATACTCGATGAGGGGTTTTCGAATGTAATCAGAGAAAACTTTTGTTGGAGGGGAGAAATGGGGCATATTGCGAAAAAAGAAAATGCATTGAAAAGGTGTCATGTACTGGACTAGTCCAGTTATAAAGCGCTGCTGGCGATGCGTGCGCGTGCATGCGCAATGAGCGGAACACAAAGCAAGCATTTTGTGTGCGCGTCACTTGTGTATATTACTGCAGCTCATAATGTATATTTGCCTTTTTTAGCGCATGTTGTTGGTTGATGGGGCCCATGATCTGTTCATGTTAAAGCCACCAGATGTGTTAACCTGTAAATCCTACGCCATCAGGCCGTACAAACCATCAGATGAGGTAGGTCTAATTACCGCTGAATATTTTATTGAAATTTCTCTAAAAAAATCCAGCATTGCAGTGATTGAAGCCTCCCAGATTTGTCACATGTTTTGCCAAGAATAGTGTTCACTATTCCTGCAAATGGGTATTATGTCCCGAATTTTCACCAGAAGGTACAGTACTCGATGTCTTTTACACATTTTAAGTGGATTAATTAAATTGTTGATTTTGCATAGAATAATGGTATAGGCTGTCAAGTATGTGAACATCTGTAATTGTTGTCAACAGGGTGATGTGTTTCGTATCTGCCGTCAAACGTGTGATGATGGTATGGATGGTACAGAGGTCTTCCCCGACCAGCCCGATCTCATCGGAGACAAGTGAGTGCAGCCAGTACTGCTTCTCTTATTTTGTTCTTGCAAGAAAACCATCCCTGATGGGACAGGATTCCTCCACTACCTTGATTTCCTTGAAAGCACTTGAATTTCACTTGGACCATTCCAAGTCCTTGAAATTTTGGAAAAAGGTCCTTGGCAGTCCTTAATTCTATGTTCAGGCCATCAGAGATTGGCAAAAAAGAGATGGAAAATGTAGTGTAACTTCATTTCATTAATGGGTTTGCCTAGTATCATAGGTCCTTGAAATTTGAATTTGAGTTCTTGAAAATTCCTCAATTCTTCCCACTTCAAAGTGTAGAAACACTGTGGGAGAATAATTCACCAAGTGGACAGCTCCGCCTGAATCTTCCTTTAATTCAGATTTGTTCTGACATGTCTGAACTCCATAGCCATATAAGCAAGTCCTGTCTCTCTTGTCATTGACTCGTACATGTACATCTTTCAAATATATAGTAGATAATACCAGGAAATGATGTCCGCATAGGTTGCCTTGTGAACTATTCAAAAAGTGGTCATTGGGTTTTAATAAACATATTGCTTTTTAACTACCATAACTGGAGAATGATTATGCCTAGGCTACATGTAACTGACCTCACACTGGACACATAACTTGTGTTTCAGTCAAAATTGGCATTGGAGTATTATCATCATGTATGTACGTACGTACGTAATACATGTATGTCCATCTCTGTCTGTCATCACCACTATGTGTGAAGGACATACAGGAGTACCAAACTTCAATCACATAGGCATGTGATCATCATACAGAAACTTTATACAAATCGGTCAGATTGACCTATATTATCTGATTCACTTCAAGGTTAAGTTGTCAGTTTTGTCATCACATGCTTGCTGCCCGTCAACTGTTTGTCCTTCAACATGTTCAACAAGGGCCTTATTTTAATACCACCAAGGCAGAGGGGTTTTCAGTGCTTTCTACGGCTCGTGTTAGTAATGCTGAAACTGATAAAGTCCATTGAAATTTGGATGGCATTGAAGGAGTAATGCATAGGGATGAAGTACAGAATAGAGCCAGTTCAGAGGATACAGGCAACTTGAAAGTGAAACTCTGATGGAAAAACAGCCACTTTCTTAAATTTTCGTATGATATCTGGAAGAGTAATACATCGTGCTATGACAGACCTATCGGACTGACGAAAGCTATTTCCCATGAATGAATATTTCTAAATATTGTCCATAACCTCAAAAGAAATGTGAGAGAAATTACAATTTCAATCTATAGAACGAAAATATGCAAACTGTCTGACCGCCATCACTCTGGCTGGCTATGGTGCCATCACAGGCTTGTTATGGTCGGATATAGGGTGTGAACCCCTACTTCTACAATGCACTCATTCCTTACTCTATCATACTTTGCATTCTTCTATTCTCCATTTACTCATTTATTGCAGAATCATTGGGAATATTGTGACCATGTGCCCGGAGTATTGCTTTGTTTTGGAAGATGAGGACGGAATATTTGGCTACGGTCTGTCTGTCCTGGATTCAAAGCTGTCCTTACAGAAATCTAACCACGCTTGGGTCTCGTCTATGTGTCGGAAGTATCCCAGGCGTACCAAGGGTGTTCTCACCCCGGCTGATGTTAGTATATACCGGTATAGCTTTCTCTGTTTGTGAACTAAGCTATCTTTGAAAAAAAATCTTTTTTTAAGCATCAGAAATAAAGGCACAGACACATTATTTGTTTTGGCAGCAGATTTCAATTTGGCTGTCTCTGTATTGAAATTAGATTTTCATTTACTCCCCTTGAAAGCCTTCCCTTTGTTACTGAATTCAGTTTGTCACAAATACCAGATGGTTGCTGCAATGCTGTCTAGTCAGATTTCGATTATGTATTAATCTATTAGAACATGATTTCAAGAGGTTTTCAACAGTATTAATGCTTGTGTTGTCATCATAGATTTGGAAATGTCAAAGGTAAATTTTTGAAGAGATGATGTAACTGTGTATCCTCGTCATGAACTTGATTACTAAATTTGTCCGCAAGATATTTTCTTCAACTTGGCTGATGACCTGATCTTTTTCCTTTCCTCATTTTTCCACTGCAGGAAATCATAGCCAGTTTTCATGAAGACCAGCCTAAGTTACCGGACAACTTCCTGGCGAGATATCCGTCGATGGCACGGGTGGACATACTGCCAGAGAGAATAGAAGATGAGGCAGTGCCCAAAAGACTCCTCTCCTGTATGATATCCGCGCTGAAAACCAACGGTTCAATCGGAATTTACTGTACTCTCAACGTGGGTGATAAGTGCATGTTTGAGCGCTACACGAGACTGGGCTTCTGTCCCGTGGGTAATGTGGATGGTATCATAGAAGGCTCTGTATATTTGGCCCGAATAATATGATATTAGGAATGTTCATGCGTGCAGAATGAGCGGTGCAGGAGGGAGCCGTCGTGAGAGGCAGTACAGTGCCAAATGATGTACCCAGTTTGTACACTGGGAAATTATGGCGTCGAGATCTCTGACGCAGTTTTCATTCGGATTTCCTCGTTGCAAACGGTATTAATCTTAATCCGTTTATTTAATAGCTGTGATTGACAAACTCGTAACTTGAATCCAACGGAGAAAGAGACTTTTTGATTCTGGATTCACACTCGCAACTGAGAGGTATCGGATAAGAAAACATTAATAAAGTGCTATTAAAGACTTGTTGGCTTTGAGACTAAGTGTGTTGTACCATTTTGTTAAGGCTGTGCTCATTGTCTGACATGTCTGAGTGATTGTATGGACTTCTGACACCAAATTGTACCTGCGCAGATTTAGTCATTTGTGCGTCTTCCTGTTTTACATTTAGGAATAAATGTTTTACACGTGAAGATGTGTTCTCATCTTATTATATTGTCTGTATGTCACCTTTGTTGTCCGTCTTCGGTTCTAAGATTGGAAAACTCTGGGCAAAGAATTTCCATTCTCGTGACCCAGGTCTATCACGCCTTATCGATTCTGGGGGATTATACGGGAAGTTCAAGTATTTGTTTCTCTTCTAATCTGGTGCCCCCCATCGGGTGAGCATGATATCACTATATATTCTTTACTAAGGCCACCCCACGAAGGGGAGGAGGCCTTCTTGGAATGGGTTTAGTCCATGGGCCAGTCGTGCTTGGTTTCCAAGAATTTCCCTTAGAACGAAGCAGAATTCAGAGTTCAAACCCCTGGATAAAATGTAGCGGTTTTGATCTAGCTTGGGATTGAATTTGGGCAGTCTCAGATGTCTTTCAAAAACAACTGCGCGGAAATGTCTTTGTGCATACTGTAAAATGGGCTCTTGCACAGGCCTGCCCCAGTCTCGCGAGACATTTACAAGAAAAGAAAATTAATGCAGCCTCCTTTTCAATCACGCCAGCCTTCCAGTTGCTGAGATAGCCTGACAGCGAACGCTCCATAAGAGGGATATCATGAATACATTTTGGCAGGTGATGTATCAGTCTTTAGCTGACTGCTTCAAGTTTATAACTGTTAACACAAAACTCAACAACTGGAAGTGAATGGTCAGGATTGAGAACAACAACATGTGTGGACTACTGTAGCACAATGTCATTTGACGATCCAATTACCGGTATCCATTTCCACAAAGTGGATGCTCTTATGTTGTCATGAGAAACGGATCCGCCGCCGCGACGTGAATATCTCTGAAACCGTTAAATATTTTCGGCTCAGACTTGGTGTGCTATCTCCTTAGGCCTGGGAAATTTGTCTGGTTGTGTTTCGAAACCCGCTGCACACCACTAGGTGTCGTTGTAGTCAGAGCATAGGTAAACCTTTCTCTGACGATTTCGTCTGAACGGCTTGTCCGATTTCTTTGAAATTTTATTACAATGGTCTTGAAGGATAGACAATGTGCTGAAAAGGTTTTGGTGTAGCTGGCATAATTATAAAGGTAAGTGTTTTGCGTCTCAAAAAAAAAAGTTTTTCGTGAAATGAAAATTCATCAATTTGCTTGGAGAAATATTTAAAAACTGTTCTATTCTAGGTTGCCAAGCATAAATATAGGATTGCCGACATGATAATTCCCTTTTGGTGCAAACCAAATTGCCATTTAAATGAAAAATCTCATTTATCTGACTTAACGTCAAAACCTTCATAACCATTATCATGATTAAAGTTTTTTCCATTGAACTCTTATGTGCCATCTCCCTAGGGCTTTAGATTTCAGCCGCTTGTTTTTCGTGGCATTTGGTCATCACTAGGTGGCACTATAGACATGAATGCAGGTAAACTTGTGTAACATCATATCTTCTGAACGTGTTTGATTTCCATGAAATTTGGGTATAATGATCTTGCAAGATAGGCAAAGAACTGACAAGGTTTTGGTGGTGTTGGCGAATCATGGAGACGCATTTTTGCATCTAAAAATAAGATTTTGTTTTCACAAAAATAGAAATTTGCTTCTTAATCAGCAAAAAGTAATTCTATTTTGCTGAACATGAATGTAACATTCCCTTTGTTATAATTCACATCCCTTGTAAGCCAGATGGCCATTTTTTTTCTTAATATATGAAATTCTCATGACTAGTTTGAATAAAATCACAAATGATCACTCAGTTAATGCTCAATTTTTTTGTTTTATGTGGAGGTACCCAGATTTTATTTAAAACTCGATATGTAAAATTGCACATACTGTTTGCATTTTGACAGCATAGTTACAACTGTTGATAATTAATTTTTGAACTGAAAAAGAAAGATTTTTGAAGTGGAACTTCTACATACCTGCTATATGGCACATCCCACCTGGAATTTTTTTACATGTATATCTAATTGAAGTAATCCATTGGAACCATTGATGATTTTCCAATAATAAAAAAGAAAAGAAACTCCAAGTAGGGATGACAATTTCATTCTGTATATTTCGCTATTAGTTATAGCATTTTCAGTAGTGAACAAAGTTACAAACAGCTCCATACGCACAGTATATATACAAGGCATAATGTGATCTTAGCCAATAAACATTTATGAATAGATAAGGCAGTAAATTATGTCTGTCAGGTTCGACGGATATTAAAATGCCATTTTCAGAAATTGTTAAATGTTAAATGACGGAGATCTGTAAATGGTGTGATTCAGGTGATACACTCTAATTGATGAAAACAATACATAATCTGCTTATTTGGCAAGAACTTGGTAAACTGTACACAAATGAATAAAGTATGGTGATATAGTGGGTATGTACCTACATTGAATATTTATACATGTCATGAGGTTTGGATAAGGATTGTCATTTTAAGATAATATAGGTATAATTTTCTTTGCAGCACACATCAGAATTGATGGAAACCTACAAATGTTGTAACTCGCATGTTTCATAATTGTATATTCCCATGCGAGTTACAACATTTGCAGGTTTCCATCAATTCTGATGTGGATTGCCAAGAAAATTATACCTATATTATCTTAAAATGACAGTCCTTATCCAAACTTCATGACATTTGTTCACTGACTGACATAATTTACTGCCTAATCTATTCATAAATGTGTATTGGCTAAGATCACATAATGCCTTTTATATATACTGTGCATATGGTGCTGTTTGTAACTTTGTTCACTGCTGAAGATGCTATAACTAATAGCGAAATATACAGAATAAAATTGTCATCCCTACTCCAAGTTGCTTTTCTTCTGTATAATTGAAGTAAAATGGTGTGTTCTGGTGCATTTTGACAGAATATTTAGACTTTGAAGATATGTAATGATGCCCCAAAATGAACTGAATTGTCATTGCAATATCTCGCTTAAATATTTGATGGACAGTATTGAAACTTGCATGAAATGTGGCCAGTGCCTCGTAGTTGTGCAGTGTACAGTTTTTTCCGAGTTTTGGTTATATTTTCAAGATTTATGGCCCTTGGTTCCTCAAACCTTAGTGAGTGGGATTTATATATTTGTCCAGGCTGGATTGATACTTGGGATATACATTATACAATTAAATCAAGGTGAAGAAAGTGACTGAAGCAGAATTGTGATATTTATGCAAATTAGGCCTTGATCGACCAATTAAAATCATCCTATTTCCAATTAACCGATTTGGACAGGAATGTGATTATATATATGCTATTCTACATTCCAAAGCAGACCTCATAGGTCCCGAAGTATGAAATTACCCTAAAAAGGGTGAATTTGGTGCAAAATTCAAAGTTCACTGATCGCTTCATAATTTCACCACAATATACACCAAGGAATGTAGGTCTCGTAACCAGGTCACATTTTCAGATTTGGTGAAAGCCCCCGCAACCATCTTGTATCAAATCATTGTATTATCACTTGTTGGTCGATCCACTTCAGGGATTGACATTAACTTTTCAGATCACCTGTCCAGTTGGGTAGGTGGATTGCAAGATTACCTGTCCAAGATGAAAGGTCACTTGCCCACATTCAAGAACGAAGTGGAACTATTTCCTGCCTCCACACATATGGAACACAGCATGCCTTCATCAGTGTCTTTTAACCCGACAAATTGTTCCGTCTATGATTGTACAAGCTGTCTTCTCCTACTCTTTTTCTCGTAGGCTTCTTTTGACAGGCGTTCCCTTTTCGATGCGGTACTTTCATCAGCAAACCAAAACCACTTCGACGACGACAGCTGTCTTACCGCCATTTTGTTTTTGTTGTGTTTCCGATTGAGCGAGCAACACGCATGCGATTGGTCTCGAAGCGAGTACATGACATCATCTAACCAATCAGCGAACGTCTATTATCCCACCAACGTTGTTGGCAGGGACATCATAGAGTGTGCGTGATCCACGCCAGCCAAATAAATTACACAATAAATCGACCATCGAAAGAAATCCTTTGCCACCCCGGTAATGTGAAACTTTATTGTTTAAAAAATCAATTAGTTGTAGGAGTGTTATGAAAACGACACAAAATTGGCTGTCCGAAATTGACATTCACTTGTCCTGGACTGTTGGGCAGTCATTAATGTCGAACCCTGGACTTGATACTTGGAATAAGTATTATGCGAGGCATGGTGAAAAAGTGACTGAAACAGAAGTTTTATATTTATCGAAACTAGGCCTCCACTGACCTGCAGAACAGCACAATGGCGGGACAGTGTCAGACTAAAGCGGAAGGTGGGGGGGGGGGGATACAATTAAGCAATCAGAGCTTCTTTTCTGTGTTTTTCTTTGATTTTTTAATGTCCGTGGGCCCATGAAACGCAAATCAAAGTTGGTGTTGCCTCGCACTGGGTTTCGCCCATTGGTGAAGAAATCCCTTCTCAGAGACACTTCTACCAGGGATGATTCCTGATTGCTCATCCTCCAGGGGTATGTGCCCTACCCTCTGTTCCATTCTAACAGAAATTGCCACCGTTAATAGGGGGTGTGCCCAAATTGGGGAGATCTAAAGCCCTGTGAGTACCAAATTATGTGTTACAAAATTATCTGGGGAAATGCTCTTCGCCCGTGTTTCACGCGTGCTTCCATTTGGCGGACGTATTATGTGATGGCAGTTTCCGACTGTCTGTCCGTCTCTCTGGTTCTTGTGTCCGGTCTATATCTGGGACAGTTTCCAATCTACAGTTCCAATTTTTGGTGAGTGGATACCCTACGGGGAGACTTGATTGTCGCGTGATGTGATGAACATCTCCATTGCGCACTTATTATTACCTTTGCGCCCTATTGGACCTTTATTAACTTGAGAAAATGGGCCGCCATGAATAAAAATACCATAATCGATGTTGTGATCATCATCCCCTGTATACACAGGGTCTATTATGATGGAACTGCCCATCTTCTTGACCTTCAGGTGATTTTGAGGCTTCATAGGAATAATTTAACATCTGTAATTAATATATGACCGACGAAGGGTCTGCCATTTCTGTATTTTTATCTTGCCTTACGAAGTAAAGGGGAGATATTGTGACGGGGGAAAGAGGATGTCATCGTCGGTGTCCCCTGCCTGGAAATGATAAGGTTTTTGGCTTAGCAAATTCAAAAAAAATCTAGAAAAATCAGAAAAAAATATTTAAAAAATAATAAAAATATTGGGGGTGGGTATGCCAATGTTAAAATCCCTATGATAGTTTTGCGTTTAGCTGAAGTGCACATGTACATCTGTACTTAGAAAGTTTGTTGCAGTTGTCAGCTGTCATTGGATGATTATGAAACTTGGTACACATGTTTCTTATGATTAGAGGATGTACCTGTGCTATTTTTGAGAAAAAGTTTTCTCTAAATTGTACATGTAGGCCTCTACATGTATACATGTACATGGTAAGTTTGCTGCAGTTGTCAGCTCTCATTGGATGATAACAAAACTTGGTACACATGTTTCTTATGATTAGAGAATGTACCTGTGCTATTTTTGAGATGAAATATTAATTTTTCTCCAAATTATGGCAAATGAGTTTTGCGTTTAGCTGAAGTGCACATGTACATCTGTTCACCACAGTTTGCTGCAGTTGACAGCTGCCATTGAATGATTATGAAACTTGGTACACATGTTTCTTATGATTAGAAGATGTACCTGTGCTATTTAGGAGATGAAATATTGATTTTGTTCAAATTTTGAGGGTTTTGTCTAAGTAATGTGCCAATAATAATGTACATGTATATACATGTACACCTGTACATGGAGAGTTTTCTGAAGCTGTCAGCTTTCATTGGATGAGTTTGACACTTGCTACCCAAGTTCAATGTGATTCAGGATGTGCATGTGATATTTAAGAAATATGACATTAAATATGAATTTTTGTCCTAATTATTGCAGTTTAGACTTTGTACGTTTCCAGTGATAAGGTTTTTGTTGGGCAAAAATTTACATGTAGATCTGTACATGGAAAATTTGTTGAACCTTTCGTGGGATGATTATAAAACTTGGTGGACATGCATGTTTCATGTTTTCCTAGGTCACAGCTCTCCCGCAGTAATCCCACACGGGACTGACATATCCAGCAGTATTCCCAAATGGCACTGGCCTATCCAGCAGTAATGCCACAAGGGACTGACCTATCCAGCAGTAATCCCATACGAAACTCAACTATCCAGCAGTAATCCCAGACCGGACTGGTCTATCCAGCAGTAATCCCATTTGGGACTGGCCTATCCAACAGTAATCTCACACAGGACTGACCTATCCAGCAGTAATCCCAAATGGCACTGGCCTATCCGGCAGTAATGCCACACGGGACTGACCTATCCAGCAGTAATCCCAGACCAGACTGGCCTATCCAGCAGTAATCCCACATGGGGCTGGCCTATCCAGTAGTAATTCCACACGGGACTGGCCTATGCAGCAGTAATCTCACATGGGACTGACCTATCCAGAAGTAATATGACACTGCACTGCAATATGCAGCAGTAATCCCACATGGCACTGACCTATCCATCGACAATCCTACATGGGACTGACCTATCCTGCTGTAATCCCACACAGGTTTAGCCTATCCAGCAGTAATCCCACATGGGACTGGCCTCCCCAGCCGTAATCCCACACAGGATTGCCGTATGCAGCAGTAATCCCACACTGGACTGCCTATGCAGCAGTAATCACACACGGGACTGTCCTATCCAGCATTAATCCCATACGAGACTCCTCTATCCAGCAGTAATCCCACAGGGGACTGGTCTATCCATCAGTAATAACACACGGGACTGGTCCATCCTGCAGTAATCCTACACAGGACTGGCCTATCCAGCAGTAATCTCACATGGAACTGACCTATCCAGCAGTAATCCCACACTGGAATGCCCTATATGCACCAGTAATCCGATGGCACTGACCTATCCATCCTACATGGGATTAACTTATATCCCAGTAATCCCACAGGAGACTGTTATTGTCTGTACCAGATAATCTATTCCAGACATTGTCTGTACCACATCACCTATTCCAGACCTTATTGTTTGCTCTACATGTATGCTTTCAATACTGCTGCACCTTGGGCGGATGACCCCGCAAGGTGAGATGTTGGGGTTCTCAGGACGCTTGTTATTCTTGACGGCCCATTTTCTCAAGTTAATGAAGGTACAATAGGGCGCAAAGGTAATAATACGTGCGCCAAGAAGATGTCCGAGTTATCAACAGGGAAACGTATTTGTCGTCGGCATAGCGTTGAGGGAAGGGAGATGCTATGAATCTTGGCTAAGCCCAATTCAGAATGTGGGCTTCTCAATACTCAACCCACTTGGGGCCAGTGTAGGGTTGCCCATGCCCCCACAGCCCGCCACATGCCCCCAATGAGTACTTGCTGACTGGGTACTTTGGGAGAGTTGGGACACAGTGTCTCCCCTAGAGTGTCCCATCTCTCCCTGCACTTTCGAAGAATATTGCGATATATATGGTATTACTTTCTGTCGGCAAAGTGATAAGTTCACATTTTCATGTTAAGCCATTATTTTTTTCAAATAAAATTTAGTTTGATTGCATTTAAGTCTTTACATCGGTTGTCCCATGTCTCCTGACACTGTCCCAAGTCACCCCCAAAATACGCTGAAATGAAGTCGTCTCCACATTGGGTTTGGTGTCAAACACTGTGGCATTGCATGGGTATTCTTTCCAGGTTGGTGCATGCATTGCCCTTTACAATTCAAAATACTGTAGATCAATGAAATCATCTTGTCAATGCAACTCCTACACTCTTGATATGATTCACCCAAAAGTTGGTGGATATTAACGGCACTGTCCAGGAATGCGCAATTGTGCTCTTCCCGTTGATGGAGGATTTTCCTAAACGGAGTTATTGCCTTTTATAGTTCAAAGTACTGTAGATCGGTCGGTCCATATTTCTTGTCAACTCCTACTACACTTTTCATACGGTGGATATTATTGGCACAGTCTGAAGATGCGCATGTGCTCTTCCCATTGACAAAGAATATTTCCTTACTGAGTTATTGCCCTTTAAGGTTCAAGATACTGTAGATATACAGGGTATCTTATCAATGCATCTACATTATCAGAGAATACTTGGTGGAAGTTATCAGCAGTCTGGAGATGCGCATGTGCTATTTTTGTTGACGGAGGATTTTTCCTTACAGAGTTATTGCCCTTTACAGTTCAAAATATGGTACTTCAAATGATATCTTGTCAAATGAACTCGTACAACTTTTGATGTGGTTCACAGGATACTTGGTGTATATTATAGGCACAGTCTGGAGACGCGCATGTCCTTTGACGTGTTGTATTGCACATCACTGATTTCCTTACCTACACACAGAAATGCAGCTGTTTTCCTCCTTCCCAGGTGCAGGTATATTAAACCTGGTCAGCGTATTTGAGCAATACCACACGAGCACACCCAGGAATTCTGTCCAATCAAAGGACTGGTACCCAGTATTCACAAATTCAGGTTTGCCAATTCGGGAGTAACCGAACATTGTCAGTACAGATTTTCGTACTGAAGTGACAATGTTGACCTCAAAATAAATAGGACTCTCCCAAGCCCTTGGGAATGAAATTCTCATCGTTACGCTCGTGACGATGAGAATTTCATTCCCACGAGCGTAACAGCTTTTCCCTTTTGTATTCACTGTGCGGTTACATATAATGGGGCGTGTGCCTTCAAGTCTACCTTATTCCATTGCTTTTGTGGCATGGGACTAAACTTCTCCCACGTAATAGATCCGAATTAGATCCGATTCAAACTGGTTATGTTGTGTAAACATAAACCTATCTCAATCACCAAATGTCTGTATTTCTGAGAAACCCGATAGATTACATATTTTGGGATTGTAGAACTAAAGGGGCTACCATCTGGAATCAACTCCCCAAAGATTTTAAGTGTGCCATGACCCTAAATGAAGTCATTGCTAAATACTTGGAATGGTGAAAATGGCTTTAAATGCAATATATGCAAGCAGTTTTAAATGCTCTTTTACTATTACATGCAACTCGTTTACTTAGTTTTTATATCTATACTTATCACCCACCTGTTGGTAAATAGCCAAAGGCTGTTTCTTGTAAAATAAAAATCGACCATAGAGGTCCACACTAGTTATGGTGGATCCACCATAACTGGCGCTGCTGCTGCAGGGGCCATGGACCTCTATGGTTGATTTTTTTTGGTCGATGATATCTCATATCATTGATAGTATGATTTGAAAATGGAGATATCGCTGATGAGCTTAACATAATACAGCAGATGGCACCTATATTGGATTATGCACATCCATAAAACATAATACATGACTGATGTCCTCTCACTAAGGTCAAGGGACTCTCCAAGTTTGGAGTAGATCAGTTGAATGATACTCCAGCTATTGTCCAGACAAGATCAAACTGCTTAAAATCCAATGAAATCCAGTATGGCTGATGGTGGCCATATTGGATTAAGCACGTCCTTAAAAAACAATCCTAATCCTCCTCTCAACAATGTCAAGACACTCCCCAGGTATGAAGTAGATAGGTTGAATCATTCGAGTTATTGTCCGGACAAGATCCAACTGCTTATAATCCAACATGGCTGACGGCGGCCATATTATATTACGCACATTGCTGAAAAACAATCCCAACCGTCCTCTCACCAATGTCAAGGCACACCCCAAATTTGAAGCTGATCAATTAAATCGTTCACGACTTATTGTCCGGACAAGAAAATCTAAGATCCAACTGCTTATAATCCAATATGGCTGACGGCGGCCATATTGGATTATGCACATTGCTGAAAAAAATTCCAACCGTCCTCTCACCGATGTCAAGGCACTCCCCAAGTTTGAAGTTGATCGGTTAAATCGTTCACGAGTTATTGTCCGGACAAGAAAATCTAAGATGCAACTGCTCATAATCCAAAATGGCCGACAGCGGCCATATTGGATTACGCACATTGCTGAAAAACAATCCCAACCGTCCTCTCGCCAATGTCAAGGCACACCCCAAGTTTGAAGTTGATCGGTTGAATCGTTCACGAGTTATTGTCCGGACAAGAAAATCTTACGGAAACCGGTGAATAAAGATTGTCTTGCGGTCTTGTCTTAGGTGAACAACATGAGCAGTGTGACTAACGTCACAGGACTCCGACGCGAACTGAACTCTTGGAAATCCCCACCCCCAGTTGAAATCCTGCCTATATTAAGATGGGCAGCCACACTGCCAATTTTCATCAAAAGTAGGTCAGCTCAGAACTTGCTGGTAACAGTCCCCTAATGCATCTTCATGCAAAAAATCAAGGTTCTTGTGTCAACGATTCTCCTTATTTTGCGGACGAAAGGATTCGGATGGACTCACTGATAATTTGCAGATGGTAGCCTACTTTGTAGGAACAGAAGAAAATAAAGAATCTATAGTGATATCATGCCCACCGGATGGGGGTCATCAGATCAGAAGAGAAACAAATACTTCCCTAAAATCTCCTGGAATCTATAAGGCATGATAGACCTGGGTCCTGAGAATTGAAATTCTTTATCCAGAGTGTTTTAATCTTAGCCGAACAACATAGGTAACATACAGACATCACAGACAATATCATAACAAGATGAGAACAGATCTTCTCGTGTAAAACATTTATTCCTAAATGTACAAACGGGACGACGCACAAATGACTAAATCTGCGCAGGTACAATTTGGTGTCAGAAGCCCATACAATCACTCAGACATGTCAGACAATGAGCACAGCCTTAACAAAATGGTACAACACACTTAGTCTCACAACCAACAAGTCTTAGCACTTTACTAATGTTTTCATATCCGATACCTCTCAGTTGTGCGTGTGAATCCAGAACCAGAAAGTCTCTTTCTCCGTTGGATTCAAATTACGAGTTCGTCAATCACAGCTATTAAATAAAAGATTAATATCGTCGCAACGAGGGAATCCGAATGGACATTGCACCGGAGATCCCGCCACAACACCATAATTTCACAGTGTACGAACTGGGTACATCATTTTGGCACTGTACTGCCTCACAATACTGCTTCGTCCTGCACCGCCCATTCTGCACGCATGAACATTCCTAATATCATATTATGCGGGCCAAATAGACAGAGCCTTCTATGATGCCATCCACATTACCCACGGGACAGAAGCCCAGCCTCGTGTAGCGCTCAAACATGCACTTATCACCCACATTGAGAGCACAGTGAATTCCGATTGAGCCGTTGGTTTTCAGCGCGGATATCATACAGGAGAGGAGTCTTTTGGGCACTGCCTCGTCTTCTATTCTCTCTGGTAGTATGTCCACTCGTGCCATCGACGGGTATCTCGCCAGGAAGTTGTCCGGTAACTTAGGCTGGTCTTCATGAAAACTGGCTATGATTTCCTGCAGTGGAAAAATGAGGAAAGGAAAAAAGATCCAGTCATTAGCTAAATATGAAGAAAAGATCTAGCGGTCAAAATTAGTAATCAAGTTCACGAAGAGGATACACAGTTACATCATCTCTTCAAAAATTACTTTCGACATTTTCAAATGTATAATGACAACACAACCATTACTGTTGAAACTCTCTTGAAATCATGTTCTTATATACAAATACATAATTGAAATCCGACTGAACAGCATTGCAGCAGCCATTTGGCATTTGTGAAGAACTGAATTCAGTAACAAAGAGAAGGCTGTCAAGGGGAGTAAATGAAAATCTAATTACAAAACTAAGACAGCCAAATTGAAATCTGCTGCTAAAACAAATAATGTATCTATGCCTTCATTTATGATGCTTAAAAAAAGATTTTTTTTCAAAATGGCTTCACAAACAGAGAAAGTTATACCGGTAAATACTAACATCAGCCGGGGTGATATCACCCTTCGTATGTCTGGGATACTTCTGACACATAGACGAGACCCAGGCGTGGTTAGATTTCTGTAAAAAATGCTTTGAATCCAGGACAGACAGACCGTAGCCAAATATTCCATCCTCATCTTCCAAAACGAAGCAATACTCCGGGCACATGGTCACAATATTCCCAATGAGTCTGCAATGAATAAATGTAGGGTGTGTGGTTTAGTAAAATGCAGCAATCTTCACACATACATGGGCTCATTTGTTTCAAGGGTTGTTTCAGAAATAAAATACATGAAGGAAGTCAGTTCTTTACTGGTAGCAATTTTCGGATATATTTTTCCAGAAATAATCTAATTTATTCTCTGCACCTTGGGTGAAATAGAAACCTAAAGTATGTCCATTTTAATTAGTCATCCACTTTGGAGTTTGCTAAAAATCATTCCATACAAATTTTCTTTTTTGCATAGCAAACAGAACTCTACAAATGACTAACATTACTCAGATATTATCACACTTGAAATGACTTCGTAATTCTCTCCTTAATAGTGATTATGTGTACTGGGTAAGAGTTGCACAGGGCTATGTCAAAATGTATTGGTGTTCAGTCGACAAAGGTCAATAGACCGGATATGGTCACAGACGCGTGTGCGGTTTAATGTTTGGCAATTTTACCATGCACACTGACTGCCAGTTATTAACAAACCCACTGACTGCCAGTTATTACTTGATACGGGTTCAGTGACCTTTGCCCGCTTCAACAACAATACAATGGACAGTCACCTCTCTTTACAACGATAACATTTGTCCCAGTTAAATTTGTCGATATACTGAATTTGCTGTTATAAAGGAAGCACACTGACACCATTCACCCTTATAAAATAAGAATCACTTTGAAAAACAACATACGACATTTTATTTCGGTAAACTGTCATTTGTTTCTGTCGTTAAAATGAAGTTTCTGATGTAGCGAATGCAATGATAAAGAGGGTTCACTGTATTGCATTGCCTTATGCAAATTTTGTAGACTTCAATTTGTTACACATGCTGCAAAAAAGGAAATTTAGGTGGAGCCGACTATTGACATTTAGTAATTGAATACAAGCATTTGATGCACATGAAGTGGTACACAATTAATCTGGTTAAGTTTATGTCCTGACTTGGGCAAATGTCAAAAAGACTTTCTAAGTAACCTGCTTTCTGAATAGTTCTCAAGGCCACCTACAAGGACATCATAATCTGGTATTGTCTAGTATATATTTGAACGACGTATGTACGTGATAGTCAATTACAAGAGAGACAGGACTTGTTTATATGGCTATGGAGTTTGGACATTTCTGAACAAATCTGAATCGAAGGAAGACTCACGGGCGCAGCTGTGGACTTGGGGCTTCTTCCACAGGGTTCCTACTCTTTGAAGTGGCAGGAATTAAGGACTTTTCATGGACTCAAATTCAAATTTCAAGGATCTATCGTACCAGGAAAACCCACTAATACAATGAAGTTGCACTATATTTTTCATCTCTTTTTTCTTCCAATCTTTGCTTGGCTGAACATAAAATTAAGGACTGTCGAGTACCTTTTTCCAAAAATGTCAAGGACTTGGAATGGTCCAAGTGAAATTCAAGTACTTTCAAGGAAATCAAGGTAGTGGAGGAATCCTGTCCCATTAGAGACGTTTTTCTTGCAAGAACAAAATAAGAAAGGCAGTACTGGCTGCACTCACTTGTCTCCGATGAGATCGGGCTGGTCGGGGAAGACCTCTGTACCATCCATACCATCATCACACGTTTGACGGCAGATACGAAACACATCACCCTGTTGACAACAATTACAGATATTCACATACTTTACAGCCTATATCATTATTCTATGCAAAATCAACAATTTAATTAATCCACTTAAAATGTGTGAAGGACATTTGAGTTCTGTATTTTCTGGTAAAATTAGCACGAAATCGGGACATAATACCCATTTGCAGGTAAAGTGAATAGTGATATATATTCTTGGCACAACATGTGTCTGGGAGGCTTCAATCACTGGAATGAAGATTTTTTGAGAGAAATTTATTTTAATAAAAATATTTGGCGGAAATTAGACCTACCTCATCTGATGGTTTGTACGGCCTGATGGCGTAGGATTTACAGGTTAACACATCTGGTGGCTTTAACATGAACAGATCATGGGCCCCATCAACCAACAACATGCGCTAAAAAAGGCAAATATACATTATGAGCTGGAGTAATATACACACATGACGCGCACACAAAATGCTTGCTTTGTGTTCCGCTCATTGCGCATGCACGCGCACGCATCGCCAGCAGCGCTTTATAACTGGACTAGTCCAGTACATGACAGCTTTTCAATGTATTTTCTTTTTTCGCAATATGCCCCATTTCCCCCCTCCAACAAAAGTTTTCTCTGATTACATTCGAAAACCCTCATAAAGTATAATTGAATTTGGCTGTCATAACAGTTGCTGCACTGTATCTCAAGTTTCGGGTTAACAAGAAAACAAAAGCATTGCGAGGCTGATCATTTCCAGTATACACCAGATTGTTTTATGTTGTCTAATATTTTATTCTATTTTATATATTTTATATGTTAGATTCAAATTCTTGATTCCACTTTTCGGTCAGCAATGCAGTAAAATTTTATAAATTAGAAAAATCGATGTGGCAAGACTGGAAAGATCAGCTTCACAAAATTAAATCAGTTGCGCGCGACACCTGTAAAACTCTCACATGAAATCATTAAAAGGATCAAATGAAGGAATTTGCATGTCCGACAACAGTGTGCTGAAAATGAATGAAGTCTGAATGCACAAGAAACAAAGTATTCAGCCAACAGCAAAACTTTATACTCATAGCGGCCAAATTTCTCTTCTAGAAATTCAGCTCCCATGAACACAATTTAGTGATACCGGCACCAGCAACTGTTGTCTATACAAACTCCTGCATGCATCAACGAACAAACGCTGCGCTTTCCTGAAAGGAGAGAAAACTTGAGACACGAGTGCAGCGACTGCAAAAAACCACAAGAAAATGCATGGATTAAAATTTCTCTCGGCCATACACAGCATTGTCTGGTGGTGGTTCCGTTTTGCCACGGGCTCTCCGGGCAGAACAATGCTGTGTGTCATGGTCACTGGTATTTAGGGAGAGCCGGCATCCGTCTGGAATACATACTTGGAACTCTCCCTGTAGGCCACTGCGAAACACCCACGGTTCCTGTTCTCCACTCATGAAGGCTTCCCTATAGCCTTTAGTCTGCCCTGTATTTTTAGTAAAAGAGAGAAGGAAAATTTTGATTAATTTTGAGGAGTTCTTATCCAAGCCAAGACCGGTCTAGAGTACATTAACGTTTCCATTAACGTTTACTATTCGTTTACTACTTACCTGGGTTTTTTTTCATTTTACAAAAGAAAAATTATCAAACAGGAAAAAACCTCTCCCAGTCACACTTGCATTCCATTCACAAACAGTTGAAATAGTTTCAGTTTTGAACTTCACATAGGATTTCCAATTATCCTTGAACCAGGGTTTTCAAATTGGGTCGTGTTTCCAACTGCTTCGACAGTCCTATTACTGAAACAAACATTAAATATTACAGAAAGACTGATCACATTTCCGTCCAAGATAGAAGGAAAACTTAAAATGCAAATGTTCACAGCTGCGGTGATATACATGTACACAGTGTTATGGTCTTCAAATAACATTTCTGAAGTTGAAAGGGATGTTGTTGTTTTTCAAGAAGTCAAAGATTTGACTAGACCACATGCCTCAGACAAAGAATATTCGCATTTTGAACATATGCATTTCAATTCGAGTTGCATAGCGAGCTTCAAAGCAGTATACCATATACTTGTAATACAACAGATTTCCAGTCGGCAATGAACAATTTCTCAACTAATGACAAAATGATGAAAGGTTTGGGGTTTTTCTTTTTCTCTCTTCTCGACTAGGATTATCAATTTCAACAAAACTGAACTTCTATGGATTGATTGAAGTTCTGTACTTAACCATCCTTTTGAGAAAGCAGCCTGAGTGGAAATCCAGTGTAATGGTATAAACAGATTATCGGCAAGCCATGGAATAAAACATCAGAGGAAGACAAAAGCATTCAAGAGATATGACATGGCAGTGCTTTACTTTTAGTGGAAGTGCAGGTTACATACAATTTTCGCCTGAAACAATTTCAAAACTTGTGTTAGCGGATTCATATAGCCAGTCTTAATTATGGAATAATGGACAAAATTCAACCAAGTCAATAGCCGCAGTTATTTCATCAGCATTGAAAATTGTTGGCATGTTTTGATCAAAGTAGCAAGCACTGCCACATCAAATGAAGCCCAGAGACCTACCCCAGCAAGCGGAGATTCAAGGCATTGGTAATGTGATCAGTTTTCCAAAATTCTGGGCTTTCGGTCACCAGTGAAAATATCGGCTTGGGGCCACCCATCGAAGAAGGCAGGACAGACTTTTATAAAGATGCAATTAACTAACATCCCTCCTCTCTTCCCTTCCCCTCTCCATGGTCCCCGGAAACGCAGAGCTACCCTGCCTTCTCCAGGGTTGGTCCCATAGCAGTATCTATCTAAAAATGCAATCAAGCAATGCAAGTGTGATTGGAACTGGGCTGGAATTTTACGGCACGGTTTTCATGTGGGAGATGTCGACCGTCTTCTGTTGGTCGGTTATGACACTATACTTAGAAGAAAGAATTAACTGCGTACATGTGAGAAAGGCTTGCATGTGACAGACGCTCAGGTACGGCACTTGTCCAACTCCTGGAACAATAGAAAGGGAAAGTGCATTAGTGACACGTGGAAGTGAAAATAGGCAATATTCTGTCTGAGGGATCCCTCTCTGCATTTCGTCATTAGGCCATTGTCACTTGATTGTTTAGCAGGACCTTAGAAAATGAGTAAGTTTTACTCATGAAAATGTAAATCCCTCATCTATTTTTGCCCTCAAAATACAGATGTGGACTGGTCATGCTAAACAACGAATCCAGTGACAATGGCCTTATCAAGGCACATACAGCGTGTAACATGGCCTTAATTTTACAATTACAAGCCCGACTATAACTATGTTAACAATGCCATTTAGAAAGTCAATAAATATTCATATTTAATTATTTTTAGGATAACACTTTGTTCTAATAAAAGCACAGATTCAAGCTTGTGGTGGCCCAGTAGGTTAGAGCACCGGGACGTACTGCTGCCCATTTGGTGCCGTAGACCTACTCACCAGGTCAAATATCATATGAATACATGTATAAGCACCCCAACACTGCTATATGTAGATTCAGGCGCACAATGCCAGTTAGTTACTCTGGCAAGCCTAACCCTAACCCTGGTGGAATTGTGGTTACCATCTTGACAGGTGCCATTCAAGAAGTTATATTCAGGCTTGTTCGTGTTTCACGCACT
Organism: Hanleya hanleyi; assembly: GCA_036873755.1. Lineage (NCBI taxonomy): Eukaryota > Metazoa > Mollusca > Polyplacophora > Lepidopleurida > Hanleyidae > Hanleya > Hanleya hanleyi. The sequence goes on from JAVTVY010026944.1 coordinate 56,747, forward strand.
ATATACCTCGACATAGAACAGCTTGTGGTTTGAACATAGCAATGGAAAGAATAGTAATAGTGTTCAGCTTTTATGTTATTATAGCATCCTAGTTGATCGATTATGCCCAGAGTTGAAAAGTCAAACTGATTCGCATTTAGTTTAACAACTTTGACAGGAAAATGCAGCTCAAGAAACTCTCGATTTGGGGGAAGGATTTGGTGAGAGACAAAAACAAAATTTGAACTAAGCAATTCATGAAAGTTGTTTTGTCAGACTTATCTTCACTGTGGTAGGAGATTTGCTCTCAGATTGTTCGGAGGGGGCAATCCTTTACAAGGACAGCACAAACATTGCCAAAAATACTGGGACATCAGTTAACATGCTCTGATCAGAGCTCAAAGCTGTTTGGTTTAGGGGAGATTACCTGCACTTTCCCGTCAAATACATCGATCAACGGTAGAATGCTTGTCTCATTCTTACATGTTGTACTCGATGCTTTCTCGACATACCTAGACCAAGACGCTGATTTAGGCATATGTATCAAATCAGTGCACAGACGGCCAACATGCAAGAACACAATTTCCTTTATTACTGAAGAGTGCATCTAGTCCTTGGGTTTTCAAACACGTTTTATTGAAAATAATCAGCTTCCCCAGCTTCCAAGAGCTACACACCAATACTGTACAATATTCCACCTCTCCAATGAAGTAAAGTGGTTTTACACAATTGAATTTCTTCTGATCTAGCCATGGGAGCTACAGTACATCGTAAACCTCCATACGCTCCAATGGAAGTATTGGCCGCTACGAGTTCTGCACCTTGCCAATTTTTTAAGCAGGTGCTACAGTAAAGTCTGTAATAATTCAATCAATGCTTTTAGATCATCTTTCAACTCAAATCAAAAACTTACAGAGAAGGACATCACGTAAAGAGATGTTTGATGTCGCAGACTTGTTGCTAGTGAAGCCAGGGAAAAATAAAAGGAACAGGGAATATAGTGAGAAAACATCACAACTCCTTATCAAGCCTCAGGCACAAGAATTTCTTGTGTAAAACCACTTTTAGGCATGCAAATTTCCTTCTTGTTCCATGACATTGGCTTCAAGCAAGAACATTTAGACCAAAGAAGCATTTCCACAGATGGGCTAAATCTAAATGCAATGCCATCATGCATGTACAAGTTTCTGATGAGTTCCCCCAATGAAAAAAGTAGGTATTGGGTTTTGAAATTTGCATGCTCAATCTCCAAAGTCCTCGGTGGAATGAAAAAAAATGCTAAAAGTAGTTTTCACCTCTGGCGAAGGGCCAGATCATTGTGGCTAGGGAAGAACTTACCAAGCCACTTGACGTAGCCATTACAAGATGCCAAAACTCCTCGCATATCCCAGATATAAGGGTAGAGTTCGTTCATCAGAGCTTTATTCGACACTTTCACCAGACGTTTCAACAGTCTGTCAACACTTTGGACGTAATCGTCAAACTCTTTTGCTCTACCATGCCATTCTTCAACCTGTAAACATAAATTCACATGCAATAGTCTAATTTTCATCAGTATGACTTAATGTAGCTTCAGGCAAGCTCGATCAGCAATTCATGGTTTACTTTGGTTGTGATTTTCAAGGTATGGAAGGCACACAAAACTTTTCACAAAATTAAATTCAATTAAACCTATTGAAACCAACCAGGATTTCTTCAATGAAATTAAAGATTCCTCCTTCAGATTTAGTGGGTCACTTTCAGTGCTCGTTGTTGTACGTGAAATATTTCAAGGCATGAGGTTAGCAAGAGCGTCACTTCAAAATACAACATGGAAACCTTCAATGATGCCAATGAATTCTTACCTCTGATGTAAGTTTACCACGAGCTTCTGCTATAACATTGGCATTCATTTTTAACCAGTTCAAGTTGTGCAGCATATTTAACCCTTTGGAACCATGCTCAAAAGGCAAGTAAAACAAATCAACCAAGAGTTCCAGATCTTCAATAGTAAATGAGTCCTCCGATAATAAAGATAGCCGCTCCCCTGCACCACCGTGGTCATGTGACACAACAGACTCGCAATCGGATTCCCCGTCCACTTGCATTTCTGTCACATCCATTTTGTTTTTCACAATATCAATGGGCGTGGAGGACGGAGGTGGAATAGGGACATAGTCCATGGGTTCGGTTTCCCTGGAAACTGAATCTGCTAGATCTCTTGAGAGATTATCATCACAGACTAGACTATTCACTGGGTTCATTGTTGGCTGCATAAAGGAGTCCATTTCTCCGATCACCTGCATATCATTAAGATTCGATATACCGTTCGTTATTAAGGGAGGTGGTAACAAGCCTTTTTGCGTTATGCTGGTGGTTGGCATGGTAACTGCCATACATGTGTTAACTGTCTGTGATGGCACCAGCATTGGAACAGGCTTCACATAGCCTACTCTCTGAGGTAGCCTGCCCACGGAAAATTCGCATATCCAATCGTTCAATGCACATTTTAATGCTTTGCATGGTTGGTAGCGTCTGTCAAATCTGGTTGGAATATCTTCATCCGATTTAAAGTCCAGTTCCGTCTCTAATCGAATATCCGCAGTGACAGGGCTTAGACGATTTTCTGCAAAGATACAGAAATAATATTTAATTCGAGGGGGTGGAGGGTTTTCTCCCAGACCTACCATCCACATAAATCAATATTGTTTAAGAACGGGTACCCATTAAAACACATTTATAGCAACTACGAATACTCACAGAAAAGATTTGCCAATAAATGAATATAAAACCATTTCCCCCATCTGCCCCACATATTTTCTGCTAATTTAGAGGTAAACGAGAAGATTTTTGGATGGAGCTCGCAAATGTTGTCTCCGAACAATGTATGTTTCAAAATGTATGATCATCAACTGGAACCATCAGACTTTGTAATATAACCTTCAACTATGTACCCAGCGAGAGTTATTATCAATTGATGTTAAAGAGAGAAATGTGTCAAAATAATGTTAATTATTTTAGAGATAAATAGAAAATTTTGAAAAACCATAGCATTTCATTCCGTAAGCTTACATGTATTCCAATATTTCAATATGCAGTCCATCTTTTCATGTGACCCGTATTATGAAAGATGTGCATGTGCACGCAGATTTCCAGAACTTTCGCGGGAAAATGTTTTGGGAGGTGTGACTTGTACCGAAAATCATGATAGTTGGTCAAAAAAAATAAAAATATTTACAACAGGATTACGTGGAGATACAAATTTGCACTTCAGTTTCATTATTAGACTGGTAAAGTTTTATTAAATAGCAACGTTTGATTAAATACCGACCACCCATGCAATCACTATCCCCACCACTCACAACAGTTGATTGCATGCATTCCAACATGACAGGGATCGAAATGTGAGAAAAAAATTACTGTCTCGGATAAGTACATTTTTTTACTCGTCTCCTCAGAATATGACTTCAACACTAAAATATTGACTAATAAAATGTTGCAATGAAGTGGAGAAAATCTTGTTCATAGGAAAAAAATTCAGTTATGTTATAGTATTTTTTAAGAACCGAGTTTCTGTCAATTTTTAAAGGGATCAACCAAAATTATGCATCTGAAAATACTTTTTCTACTCCTGGGACAAGGAGATTATTTTTCTCCTTGTCTCTCACAAATTTCACTTGTCAGAGACAGGTGTTATTTCAACCCCTGCATGACCCATAGAAAGAAAATGAAGGCCTTCAATCACCCCCATCACACTTTTTCTTCTGGAACAGTCCAAATCGTCTAGGTGGAAACAAATGTGTAGCAAAACAACCCGCAGATCACTCAAAACAAATTTTGTGTGCTGTTGCCTCAGCATTTATCTTCGGGCAAAATTCAGTGTTAACAGATTCTCATTCAGAGTATATAAATTGAATTCAAATGATTATTCAAATTTGTTGTCCTGCATGTCTTCCTTCACTTTATTTAAATCATTTCCACACTGACGATCGCCGTTTGCCAGCCATTTTGACAGGGCAAGGCACAATGTGCATGTCTCTATTTTAACGGTCTTCTCAAATATTCTATTGTACTTTTTCCAGTGTCATTTTTCCATTTGAATATTCACTATTTTAACATACTGTGAATGCAATAATAATTTGCACATATCAACACACGCTTCAGAAGCCATTTCCAGAATATAATCTGTCTATATTCAGCTGTGACTTCAGAACTGTTCACAATTGGGTTACTGTACAAGATGTTGGCAAAAGAAAATCTCCATCAGCCTAATTTTTTAATTTAATTGAATAAATAGCTGGTCTAAAAGTTTGAAATATTAGAGACATTACTGTATGACTCCACTCATCATTAATTATCTATAATTATCAAATAATCTATATCTATAATTATCAAATAAAGAATGTTCCACAAACCTGTGATTATGTCTTTTCTCAAACCTTCAGCATTGGACTTGCTCCACTGAGCCAACGTGTGCAGTGGAATATAGTTCGCTTCAAATTCACAGTTTGGATTGGTCAATACCCCTTTGAGATAGGGTATGATTTCAGGCGAGCGCCCCTCGTAAGGTCCCAGAAACAGACGTCTGGGATCGTAATCATTGGCATGGATATTGTCCCAGATTAAAGGCGGCCTTTGAAGTACTTTGGCAACTTCCTCTAATGACTGGATCGTTAGTTTCTTGCTGACCACCTTGGGACCTGTTAGATAACAAAACAGAATTCATTAAGCTCAACGCTGCTTAACTTCGGTGATCTGACGAGAACCGGTGTGCCCAACGTGATACGCCGTACCTCCTCTTGCCATAATGTAACAGATCATCCCAAAGTATGTCAAAGCCAAATTGGCATAATTTTTCTTTCATTTCCAATTTCTTGAATTAAATGGTTGCATAAACTCTTCAGTGGCAAGACTTGCAGTAATATATTAATAAGTACACATACAGGGTTTAAAACAGCCTAACTGATCAGTATCTAAGCAATAAGGGTAATCTTCTCTCAAGACTCTCAAGGTGTTTTATGTACCTTTATCAGTATCTAAGCAAGAGTTGGTGTTTTATGTACTGTATTCTTTGGAACAAAATCACAAGTGATTAGCATCACTGGTAAGTAAGTACAGTGGAACCTGTGAATACGGACACCTGGGTAAACCGACCAACCTTTAAATACCAACATTATCCAAGGTCCCAATACTTCAATTTAAAATATTTTGAATTTTGATAAACCAAAACCTGTGAAAACCGACAGTATAAATTTGGTCGCAAGCGTGGCCGGTTTACACAGGTTTTACTGTGCAAAAATTCCATCTACTGCATGAAATAAGCAAGCCAGCACAACAAGCAAGCACAAGCAAGCAACAAGCAGCAAGCACAACATCAAGGAATATGAAAAGGGCATTTACCCGTCCACAGGACATCAATGCCAGGAAGAAGTTTGCAGCCTAACGTCGTGAGGTACTCTGAACTCGCCACGCTGGGCATAGCTCTTGTGGAACAATATTCCGTGGGACAAAAGATGAATATGGGCTGGTTGAGATGCTGATAAACCTCATTTGTGAGGGACACCTGAGCGTGGCCGCTCGACTGGAATGTAGTTTTGTCTGCCTCACACATTTCTGGGTCGATGTCGTCGAAGAGAAGCGCGAAGGCCTTGCAGCCAAACGTCGCAACCTGTAACAAAGATGGTGACGAAGTTGAAGTACGGGGACATTATAAAACTGACCTAATACAACCAAGAATTAACATACCATAAGCTTGTTTTTCCGAAGTCATTCTTTAAAGACACCAGGCCAAATCTTCTGATTTAGACAAGTTTGGTGCGACACCACTTCGGCAACAAAGCTGAATCACAATTCCAAATATTCTGCAATCGCTGTTTTGAAATGTTTGGGCAACCCGAGTCATATCATCAGTACTAACACATTACCCGTAGGCTGGTTGTCACCCCCTCCACCACCTTTACACCTTTCTCACCCCTTAGTCATGCCACCATTTCTTAGATCATATCACTACTCAGTGGCAGGGACACAAGCAAGGCTCCCATGCCTCATTTCATACTACTAGCCAGTGGCATGGACACGAGCTGGCACGACTCCTCTTAGTACAGAAAAGATACGCAGACCATAATATTTATTTAGGAATTAGCTTCAATTATAGGACTGAATAATTAGAGACATTGTTGTGTTGGCTGATGCCAGCTTCACTGAGTCTGGTACAACCTTCTCACCCTTCACCAGAATCTCAATGTTTAGTTACCTGCTCCAGTTTACGTTTAAGACAGAGGACATCTTTGCTATTGGAGAAGGAAATATCCAATCCAGGAGAGATAGCGTACACAAACGTAACGTTGTTCTCTTCAGCAGCTTCGATTAAACCAGTCAGGTTATCTGAAACAGCAAGCGTAACATTCACAGAACTGATCTAAACTGATATCAAATACAAGCGATTACATGCATTCGAAATAATCAACAAAATTTATGTGCTAGAAATTTTCATGTAATATCTGTTATCTTGGTAGGTCAATTCACAGTGGAAGGCCATATACACACAAATTGCTTACTTCACTGAAATCGATCAAATGTTTTCCAGCTCAATGCCCCAACGTCTTGAGCATGACTGAATTTGGAATACAATAATTTCCTTTCAGTTTTATACAAATTCGACCCCATTTACTATACAGCAGGTCTTGAAAGCTGGGTTGAACGTTGAAAACAAATTGAAATGGATCGAAAAAGGAGAATATTCCACTCGAAAACAAATTGAAATGGATCGAAAAAGGAGAATATCCTACCAGCTTCTTCAACTGAATACAGCTCTCTCCAGAATGCGCGATGTTTGTAATCATCTTTAGGTGCATACATGTACGTATTCATGCCCATTTTATTCATCCTAAAAAATAGAGAGAGAGAGAAATAAATCATATACATTTTGTATGAAGACTGAAAACTGCTACTTCAACAGTGTAAACTTGCTATGATTATAAACAATAAATGCAATACAGGAGAACTAAGTATCATAGCATCATTTGCAAGGCTTGGAGTCTCATTATTCTCGAATATCAATGTTCGTACATCTTGAAGCTTCCACTTTTCAATATCTTTTCAACATAATAGTTCCCATTTTCAAGGCAAATACTTCCGGTGTCTTTGAAGCTATACAGATAAATTTTCGCAATTTTTTTACTTAAATGTGTCAGAGTATGGATGTCCTTTCGACAAATATATTGTTCATACATTAGTCTTTCAAATAGACTTGGAAATTCGTTCTGGACAATTGAAGAATTTAAACTATGATGGGGTTAATTTTGCCATTCGACAGCAAAGGACAGTACAACTTTGAGCTACGGACAAGAATTTCCGTTTTCAAGTTCTTCAGCATAATTTTTTAATTTTCAAGGCTTTTCGAGACTATGAATTTTAAATTGTCATTTTCAAGGCAGTATATACGAACCCAGGAGAGTCGTGTAATTTCTTGATGAAAAAACTGCTTATTTTGAAGGAAAAACTTTTTAGTTCTCTCAGTATATATGCATACAATTATGAAGATCAACATTTTTTACATTAACACAAGATTCAGTTACACTAAAAAGCCCTATTTTCGGGTAGTCGAAGACCTTCAGTATGCATACCATTTAAATAGCAGCCGTCTCTGTTCAGTTGTCCATGGTTTACCATAAAATCCTGCAAAGTAAAAGATATGAAGAGAAATTATGTTGGATGAAAATGAGGGTTTTCTGTCTGTATCAAATGTACGGAGATTAGGAGGTACAGCAGGCATTTTGAATGGAATCATCCTATGGTTCACCACAAGTGGCACCTCTAATTAGGATCTGGTCAAAGTTATGTACTGGTACAGAGGATTAACATGAAATTTTAACAATCTCTATACAAATGATGGCTTTGCATTTCAATAGAGCTGGATTGCGAGAATGGGTGTGGAAATTCAGTCGGTAGGCCTACTGGTATTTGGCATTGGTACTGGTACTGGCCCAGGCTACCATCACAGTAATTTGACTAGTTTGAACCCAGCAAGATGTACCCCAAACTGCCCTGAAGTCATTATAAATCAATGCACATGTTCATTGCCATTGACCTTGATATGAGCATGTGTTTTTCTTATCTGCGGCCGGATCATTCCCGTGAAGTTTCTGTATCCGCACAGTAGTTCCAACATTCTGTGATCGCAGGCCAGTCTATTGTCTTTGTTAAAGAGGTAGTAGCGTGATTTTAATTGTTCGGGTAAACTGAACAGCATGATCACTTGCAACATTTGCCAAAAGGTGTTCAAATCGTGAAGTCTTGTATTTTTTATAGGGACCAATATTGCCAGATTCTTCAATTCGGTCTAGTGAACAACATGAAAATGGGAAATTACTTAAAGGACGTCGTATTATATAATGTGACCAGGTGTCCATGACATCACGGTAGAAGCCGTCACAGTGCAATATAAAAGTTCCAAGATAGAGTATAACATCGCAAAGCATCACGTCCAGAATGCCAATGCGCGTTTTGTGACATCATCTCAGGCACTGGAGCCAAGTGCAGGTGCTGTCACGTTTTTCAGAGAATGTCAGAAGTGTGATTTCAATGCCCGTGATGTTAAAAAATGAGGTCACAGAAAAAAGTTCACCCTAGTTGATCTCAACTACTAAAACTGAATATTTTTTTAAATGACGCTACTACCTCTTTAAGTGAAAGCATCGTGAATTAAATTTACAAACCTATTATACTCAAATAGATATATTTTGAAACCAAACAAGAACAAAAATAACGGACAGGGAGTTTTACAAATTCACCACATCTGACTGTAAAGAGGCTGTGATGTGTCCTGGGCTAGAAGGCCCACAGAATCGTCTAGCTAAATTTATGTTAATGCTATGCAGCCCAGGTTGCAAACATATCTGTTCCTACACGCATTTACCGCAATGTTTCAGAGCCCTTTGGGAACCCCTCGAAAGAAGAAAACCACATCTAATCCTCCAAATCTGTTTGGTTCGAGACTATTTTGTATTTCTTGGTCAGAGTTTTGATACATAATCTGCTGCAAAGTGTTGAAGTACAAAATCGCCCGCCTCCACACATAATTTAAAGATCTACTGTACACTGGGATAGAATATGCCATATTGAGCCTGCATATCAACCCCCCGCCCAGTGAGCCGGTTGGCTGTACCCCTCCCCACCCCCACCACTGCATGGCACTGCCATTGATTGACAGAATGACAGATGACGTCAGACACATAGGGTCCCGTATGTAGGTCAAAAATGTCGAAACAATTTTCTGAATAAATTATAATCATGTATGGTTTAGTACAATCATTTTCATGGGGAGAACAGCTCACATTATAACATATTCTCTAACACAACGATTTTGATGGACCTAATTAGCAGTTCAGACCCAATATTTTACACGACCTGGGCCTGGCGGGACAAACACACAATTTTCGACATTTTCGGCACGAACCTTCGACAACACCACACACAAAGTTTCCATTCACTTGATTGAGTAAGCCGTCCTCTGCGGACGATCCGGTCATATTTGATCTCCCTTTCTTTATCCGTCCAATATGAGAAACACAACAACTTCTTACAGCTCCTATGATTATCAAAATATCACCAATCGTCTCAACAAAACCGTAAGTTATTTCGTCCTCGCCCCTTGTTGACCCTAATGTTTATCGGACCTATTTTACAACGAAGAAAGACCCAATTTTGTTGGATGAGTGTCATGGCCACGTGACATGCAATTGCTGATCAGCCAATCAGGTTCCGTGTTATAAAATCCTTCCGTGTGAGAACGAGGCATGACCAGAGACATCCGGATAAAACCGGTTTCAAATACCCGGATGAACTGTCTATTGCAACAATCTGTCATTTATAGTCACTGGTGGGGGTAAGTGCCCGCTAACGGGCAAAGACACTAAAATGTAAAGTGAATAAAAAAAAAAAAAAGCCGGTGCAGCAGATGTAGGGTCTTGAGTGCATTGTTTGTAAAAAGCGGGCCAACATTCATGTTAAAATTACTCTATGGGGTCTGGATAAAAGAATTATCCATGACATTAATACATTTTTGGATTAAAATGCAAAAATCAAATTTTGTACGGTTTCGGTATCAGATCTCGTACACTGTTCACGGTTTATTCCAATTTTATATAAAAGTAATTTCTTGAGAGACACAAAAACTAACCTGGTTAGTGCTGGGATCAAGACCCTTCCATGGGAGGAGTTTCACGGGTTACGTGCGGGAGCAGTTATTAACTCGACTTTTTAGGTACCGGTTAGTAGTATGTAGAGTGGATCTGACCGTAACAGCGTCTCACTGCGCATGCGCAGAATTTATTTTGGGGCCGTGAGTGTGTGTGTGCGCATGCGTGAGTCTATGCAAATGAGTTTGATGCGAATGAGGTCATTGGGTTCATTGGGTATATTCAAGATGGCGGCTTGTTTTTGTAGGGTGGGGGTGGTCGGATTCAAGATGGCGGCTTGTTTTTGTATGGTGGGGGTGGTCGGATTCAAGATGGCGGCTTGTTTTTGTATGTTAGGGGTGGTCGTATTCAAGATGGCGGCTTGTTTTTGTAGGTTAGGGGTGGTCGTATTCAAGATGGCGGCTTGTTTGTGTGTGTTATGGGTTTTCCCCAGCCCTCATTTGCATATGTTCAAGATGGCGGCTTGTTTTTGTAGGGTGGGGGTGGTCGGATTCAAGATGGCGGCTTGTTTTTGTAGGTTAGGGGTGGTCGTATTCAAGATGGCGGCTTGTTTTTGTAGGGTAGGGGTGGTCGGTTTCAAGATGGCGGCTTGTTTGTGTGTGTTATGGGTTTTCCCCAGTCCTCTTCATTTGCATATGTCGTTTTCAAGATGGCGGCTTGTTTTTGTAGGGTGGGGGTGGTCGTGTTCAAGATGGCGGCTTGTTTTTGTGTGTTAGGGGTGGTCGTGTTCAAGATGGCGGCCTGTTGTCCGCTGAAAATATGCAAATGAGGTCTTTGCCACTGTCGTTTTCAAGATGGCGGCTTGTTTGTGTGTGTTAGGGGTGGTCGTGTTCAAGATGGCGGCTTGTTTTTGTGTGTTAGGGGTGGTCGTGTTCAAGATGGCGGTCTGTTGTCCGCTGAAAATATGCAAATGAGGTGAATGGGCTATAAAAGGAGTTCATTTTTAGGGCCAGGGTGTATTCAATCTGACTTACCTGACCTGTCTCCCAGCCAGCCAGCCACGCAGCCAGCACAGCCATCCATTTACTTTTTTCCAGTAAGCATGAGACGTGGAGAAGATTTTCCCTTCGACCCAGCAGCACCTCCGGTTGAAGTCTTGCCTGAAGATGCACGTGTCCTGATCGGTGCTCCTGTACAACTTCCCCCGTGGTTGCTTTTTCGAAAAGGCCTGTATGCATTAACAGGAGGAAAAAAAGGGGGACCCTACAAAGACCGGAAATGTCTGTTTCGGTGTTTGGCCGTGCATCTGGACGAGTGTGACCCCCGGGCTTGTGACACAGTGGCCGATGGCTATTGGGAACAATATCTAGAGCAGCACGACATGGATAAGCGGCACTTCCGTGGAGTTCCCTTTAAGAATTTGGATGATGTGGAAACATTGTTCGATATTAATATCTTTGTTTATCGATTACGACGGGAGGAGGACGACACCTTTGTGGCTGAATTGGTTCGTCGATCCACAGAACGGTATGCTGCTACGATGAAAGTGAATGTGTTCGATGACAATGGCGTGAGTCATTTTTCGCTCATTACCAATATGAGCCTGTACGCTCAGTCTTTCAGTTGTGCCCAATGCCATCGTGTGTTTAACCGGTCTTACACCTTACACCGCCACGAGAAAATATGTGACAACAGTGTGAAGCGATAACATGTATTGATCTGGAGACATTGTATTACAAAAATTCAGAGTTTTTTTCACTGTTAATTGTATTTAAAATTCAATACTTACATATAATTGGTATTAAATTCAATTGTGAATACGTTCATTGTGTGTTAATAAAAAAATAGTAGAAAATTAAAAAAATGTGTTCTTTTTTCCTTTTTTAATAGTCAAATAGCTCCAAAAACGTCTATTTCCATTCTTGCGCATGCGCAGAATGCTCATAGTTCAACCCACACCAGTCCATCAGATGGCCCTTCATCTCACCTTCACATTGATACCTCACTCGGCTCCATCGGGCCACTAGGGGCGCCCCTAACGCCAAAAAGGTTATTTTGCAGATCGATAGCAAAACCTGGTGTACGAGGATTATTTTTATTTTGGAGGTAGTGGGTCGAGTCAGTTGGATCCAGCAATCCTTGCACATACACAGTTGTCCACAGGGTAGAAGTAGAACCGCGTATAAGCTCTTTTCATTCGTGCAGATACTACATTGTTTTATTTTTTCTTCACTATGTCGTAGTTTCTTTTGTCTGGCAATCTCCTCTTCCAGTACCGTCATTGTCGTCTCCATTTCCAACTTCGCTTCCATCATGTCGATAATTTGTTCGTTGAGGCATGATATCTCCTCTTCCAGTACCGTGATTGTCGTCTCCATTTCCAACATCGCTCCCCTCATGTCGATAATTTGTTCGTTGAGGCGTGATATCTCATCTGTGTGTCGGCATCGTACTCTTGTTTCAGCCGAAGTGGTTATACTTTCAGTGTCTGCAGTCGAGGTGGTTATTGTCGTTGTTGCAGGTCTAGTAGTTAACCATCTGCTGTCTTGTTCTCCATCACGGGTGTCGGCCTCGTTATCTTCTTGTATGTCCTCCATTCTGTTGTTGTTGTTGTCTTGTTCTTCTCGGGTAATTATCTCTCTATGTTCTTCTGTACCCCTATTCCTTGGATCTCTAGGATGATGGGTGAGCAAGGCTCGTCGTAAACTCATGATGCGTAGAAAAAAACTCATGATGTGTAGTTGTTAATAAATGTGTGAACATACACGTTATTTATAGTCGGCTCTGTGTGTGTGTGTTTCAAAATGGTGGCTTGTTTGTGTAGGTTAAGGGTGGTCGGATTCAAGATGGCGGCTTGTTTGTGTATGTTAGGGGTGGTCGGTTTCAAGATGGAGGTGGTCAATTTCACTTTCCCGATCCCCAGCATTTCACTTTCCTGATCCCCAGCCTTCATTTGCATATTTTCAAGATGGCGGCTTGTTTGTGTGTGTGTTGTAGGTGGTGTGATTCAAAATGGCGGCCTGTTATCCCCTGAAAATATGCAAATGAGGTCTTTGGGTTTTTGCCAAAAATGGTGGCTTGTTGGTAGCAGGTGCGTTTCAAAATGGGGTCGGTGTGAGTGAGTGTAAAATCGGACGGCGTGAGTGCAAGATAGATTCACCCACTGTATAGAGCTGTGTCACCATTGCCCAAGCATTAAAAATTACCTATTATTTTGTCGATAAATCCTTATAATTTTTAGGGCACTATTATAAGACTAACCCATAGTCTACACGTAATTTTTTTAGCCAAGAAAATCAATTTATTTTCCATGTACCTGGGTTTTTCATACAACCTTACACGAACCTTACGGGTTTAAAAATAACTAAAATTAATAAATAACCGCCTAGTGTAACGTTAGACTGTTAAAAAAATTTAATACTATACACTCAATTGCCTCAGTTCAACTTGCAATAAAAATACAGGTGCATTTCACAATTATTGTAAAATGACAAGCTGTTTAAAATTGGAAAACAAACACAGATATTTTGTCGTAAAAAAATATAGCTTACAGCTAGAGTGTTGTCGCTGACGTCCGCGTGTTTTACACTATAAATACCTCTCAGAATTTTTTAATTATTCACACTTGAGGACCCAGTCATGGAGCCGCCACCACCCTGGACTGAAATCATGAGTATTGATACAGCAGACTTGTTCCCAAATGATGAGAATCAACTCCTGCCCGGTATGATTAATTTGGTAGACGACGACGCACCCTGGATAGCAGAAATAATGAAGGAATTATTTCCACCTTCACCAACCCGGAACAATCCTACAACTATTACTACAGACCAAGATCCTGTAGAAACAACGAGTCACTTAGACGATCTTGCAGCCCCATCCGATGTTAATCCACCCGAAAAAATAGATGAGGTAGACAGCCTGCTAGCAACGCTGTTGAAACAGGCCGACGACACGGTACAACAGGCTACACAAGAAAAAAAAGACTCAAGAAAAACAGAAGAAGATTTAAAGAGGGTAGACGATGCAAGACAAAACACAACTAGGCCACAACAGAGGAAACAAAGAAAAGCTACAACACCCAATCGAATAACAGAGGACAAGATCAAGAAAATAACGCCCAAAAAAAAAATCTACCACGACGCCGTGAATTATGTCTGGGCGGTTACAACATCAACATTGGGACGCCACACCGAACGAAAAAGCGCATTATATATCCACTGCGTTGAATGTGCGAACCCGTTTGCAAAGTACGCGATTGGACCGTGCGGACATCAGGGACTTTGTGAATTTTGCATCCACCGTCGAGCCGGAATATCCACCTCTATACCGTACAACAACAACCCCGTACAGTGTGAATTATTACATTTAACCTGTCCTGTCTGTGCTGAACGAAAATTGACCCTGTCAACGAAGTAAATGGCTATATTTACTACAGATTCCAACGGGTTTTTTTAAAACCACCCATGTTTTCCGAAAGGGAACTTCTAACTATGCACACAAAAAAATTAACACGAGATTACAGCCCTGTGTTCGTTCAAATAAATTCCCCACGCTTATGAAAATAAATTTTGCCCTCATACCGGGGTTTAAAAATTTTATAAAGTCCGTTATACCCTCGGACTGTGTAAGATTAAATTAATGGGGCATATTCCCCACGCTCATGAAAATAATTTTTTTCCCCCTTATACCGGGTTTTTAAAACAATTTTTTTAAAGTCCGTTATACCCTCGGACTATGTAATATTAAATTAATGGGGGGATAGAGAAAAAAATAAAAATAAAATCCTGTGTATATATAGACAGAGATTTGTCCTGACAAGGACATTTGATATAGGCCAGGGGTTGTTTATTTGGGTGAATGCAGTTTGCTAAGAAAGAGGGAAATGTGGGGCATCTGTGCTTTTAATTGATGTGCTCAAGTTAAAAAAGCTTCCTCTTTCGGAAGTATTTGGTTTGTTCTTAAAAGAACAGTTATTATTTTAACGTCTTTTTATTGACGAGGGAGTAAGCCTACTTCCCTACGTTGTGCGGTCACTCACGCTAGAATAGCTGCCATCGGCATGTTGCTCTCGATACCATTCACGCATCCTCTCTACATCTTCCTCGTGGGATGAGTCCGGGAAGATGGGGGTGCCGTCCAGAAAATTGGCCGGGGCAATGATGGTGGTGGATGGTGGGTCCGGGAATACTGGGGCTGGTAGGTCTTCTAGCGGGAAAGGCGCCGGTGGTGGTAAGGGGTGGACTGCCAGCACCGGAGGCGGAGTGGTTGGTCTTGCCTGGTTCATCACCCTTGATAAAAGGTGAAACCACCCCGCCTCATCCACTGTCGTTCGGGCTGCATTTAGCAGTGCCCGAACATTTTCGGCGGTGCTGCTTATCCCGGCGCCGACTTGTCCCCGCAGCATGGCCTGCCAGCCCCGGAACTCCTTCTGCCAGAACTCCTTAATTTCCCGTTTCATTCGCCGTTGTTTGGCCCTTGTGAGATATGGTATGTCCTCTTCATCATCTCCATCTAATTCTACCCAGCGGTTCATTCTTCTGTTTCTTACTGTGCGAGACATCTTGCAAAGTTGTATGGTAAAGTTATTCCAGAGGGATGAGTATTTATGCACATCGCGCGGACGTCGGCGCCAGCATTCCATTGTGGCAGTCCATCAAAAATTCACGTGTGTTTCATTATGAATTATAAACGCGTATCATTTTACAATACATACCAGTCCCCCGTAGAATTTTTAGTTCTAATTCTTCTCAGATAAATCAGGCAGTCGTATTAAAAATTTCAACCGTCTAGTCCTTGTCTACGTCATGATTTTTAATTTTTTAGTGGGTTCTCGAGCCGGTACGAAAATACAGAAAACCCGGTCCATTAAAAATAAATTCATTTTCTGCATTAAAAATAGAGCCAGTCTAGCCCTGATTACCCGATACGCGTGCCCTGAAAATTCCAGCCCGTTTCGTTCGTAAGAACTGTAGAAAAATGAAGAAAACAGAGCCTTGGTTTACGGTGAGAAAACACACAAGCGATGCAATTTTTCCAAAGTCACGCGCTGTGTAATCACAGCTCTAGTGGTTTCGTATTAATAATACTAGCGAACGCTAAAAAAAACGCGGACGGCCGAGAAAGCAGTTAAGCCAGCTCTAGTGGTTTCGTATGAATAATTTCTCTAGCGGTCGCCAATATGGGGATCACTTATCATTCGATATATTAAAAATAAATTCATTTTCTGCATTAAAAATAGAGCCAGTCTATCCCTTATTACCCGATACGCGTGCCCTGAAAATTTCAGCGCGTTTCGATCGTGAGAACTGTAGAAAAATGAAGAAAACAGGGCCTTGGTTTACGGTGAGAAAACACACAAGCGATGCAATTTTTCCAAAGTCACGCGCTGTGTAATCACAGCTCTAGTGGTTTCGTATTAATAATACTAGCGAACGCTAAAAAAAACGCGGACGGCCGCGAAAGCAGTTAAGCCAGCTCTAGTGGTTTCGTATGAATAATTTCTCTAGCGGTGGCCAATATGGGGATCACTTATCATTCGATATATTAAAATAAATTCATTTTCTGCATTGAAAATAGAGCCAGTCTATCCCTTATTATCCGATACGCGTGCCCTGAAAATTTCAGCGCGTTTCGATCGTGAGAACTGTAGAAAAATGAAGAAAACAGGGCCTGGTTTACGGTGCGAAAAGTACGCGGTCCCGCCGCTTGAATATTGAGGTCAAAAACAGAGTTGCGTCCCTGTTCATTATTCGAGTATTTTGCTCAAACCTCATGTTTCCTGAATGTCGTTCAAAATGCCTTTTGTCACTGCAGAGTTTTGCCCCCTTATCGCGTTTGGCACGTAAGAGTTATCCCTTTATTTTCTCCGGGTTTCACTCGCTCACAGCCCTATATATTGTTCTGATAATGTTCAGGACGTGATATTCTCGTCTAGCCATGCACTAATTTTTATTTTTTATCTTCGTATGAGTCCAGACTATGAATTGATGCACTCGGGACGCGTTTAAAAAATTAATTGCAGTGTTAAATATTTTTCCCGGGGTATTTTTTTATTTTAACCCTACCTGGCAAAGCCCAGGCCAGATAGGGTTAACAATGAAAAATAGAATCGCTCTATATACATGTGTGTCGGGCTAATATTTTTGTCATTCTTCAGTATGGCATCGCGGGGCAAAGAGCTCGCGTTCTTTCAAGTGACGTCTAAGGTGCTTCTTATCTTATATGAACATGAATTACACCTTATCGAGGAACATCCGATCGAAGTGAAATTAATTTTAAGCCTTGACGGGTGGACGCAATTGACACGTGTTTTACAAGCCAAAGAACCCGAAGTCGATTTTTTGCCTGTCGGTGTGGATGTGTACCTGCGGCGGTGTAGAGAGAATTCATTTTTTCCCCGGTTAGAGCAGTGTGGCGGTCGCGGAATTGTACTTTGGCCAGCATTATGGGCAGCGCTGAAAACTATCATTAGCGAAGTTGACGATGTACTCTATCCGGACACCCAATCCACCATCATTACCCGTACACTCACCTCGGATTGTACCCTAATAATATATCCTGATCGCATCGATCTCATTGCCGATGATTCCCGCTGTTTTGTGCGTCCCAGAGCCCGCCCGTGTCTCTTTATCTTCCGAAGGCTGGACGACCTTGAAACGTGTGTTATTCGGTCATTTGGATGGCAATAGTATCTACCTGAATCACGATGTATACATTTTTCGCGGTCCTTATTTTGCCCGATTGATCTCTCTCAAACGAGGCGGATTTACGCTAGATCCCGAACTGTGGACGGCTTTACAAAAAATAGTTCCTGTGGTGGATAAAGTATTCTCTGCACACGACCCGCCTCTCACAGAATAAGCCCTATAAATACCAGGAGCAGAGACAGAGTGTGTATCATTTACCGTTGGACATTGAGAGAGCAAGCATGTCGTTTCCACTACGAGCCATCTTGCCTCTTACACACAGTGTGCGCTTATACGTTTATGCAGATAGAGTCAAACTGGCGGAAGACCATCTAGCTATTTACTGGACCCCCGCAGAAATGTTATGGAATCCGGTGACACTAGAGCGTGATGGCTGGAATAAGTTAAAACGGGTATTGCGCGGAGAATTGGCCGGAGAGCTCATCCATCTGGATAATGCCATGTACCTCTATACCCTACCCTCCGAACGCATACGTCTAGGCCGGTACAAAGATACGCGCAGTATCAGCCTAACTCTCTCTGTGTGGGCAGCCTTGAAGAAAATAATGCCTATTGTCGATCAGTTAATGTCACCGGACGATCGATCACCTCAGCAATTAGCGTGGGTTCGTGCTATGGAAGAGGCGTTCGCTGAACCGGGTGAAAGACTAGCAGAATTTTGTTTCTGTAAACCAGACACTACTACAGCCGGGAAAAAAAGGCCTATATGTGGAAAATGCAGAGCGGCTAGATGGTTAGTATCACCCTGGGACGAAGAGGATACGGACGGGGCGAACTCAGTATCACCCCGGGAAGAGATCGACTCACCTGTGACGGAGGCCAACCAAGTGCGTGATGCGGCAGCGGCGGGCAAACAAGGAGATTCACCAAGTATTAACTGATTTGTATTATAATCCAACGAGTGCAGCTGCCTATAGTGGTGTGGGGGCATTGACTCGAGCGGCCCAAGGCATCAGTCGAAGTGAAGTTCGAGACTGGTTAAAAACCCAAGATACGTACAGTTTACATCGAGCTGTTCGACGTCATTTTCGTCGTAACCGAGTCATTGTGGGAGGCATCGACGCGCAATGGCAGGCGGATTTAGTGGACATGAGTCGATTTGCACCTCAAAATGATGGATACCGGTACATATTGACCTGTATCGATATTCTATCGAAATATGGCTGGGTCCTACCCGTGCGTACCAAAACAGGAGAGAATCTCATAGCCGCGTTTCAGCAGATTTTCAAGACGGGGCGCAAACCTCTTTATTTACAAACAGATGAAGGCACAGAATTTCTCAACCGACCCTTTCAAGCCTTTCTTAAGAAAAAGAAGGTATTTTTTTTTTCACACGTACAATGAGACGAAAGCATCGGTAGTGGAACGCTTTAATCGCACCTTCAAAGGACGCATGTACAAATATTTTACGGCTCAAAACACGCGACGCTACCTGGATGTACTTCCTCAACTGGTGCAAGGCTACAATCGGGCTTATCATCGCAGTATTCAACGAGCGCCCCGGACTGTGACAGAAGGGAACGAACATCAAGTCCGTACTACGCTGTACTCCTCCAGTCCACCATTGACGACACCCCGTTACAAACGGGGAGATACGGTGCGGATCAGTAAAGTGAAAGGACAATTTGAGAAAGGATATTTACCGAACTGGAGTGACGAACACTTTGTCATCGTGCGCCATAAACCTCGACAACCCCACGTCTATCAACTGGAAGATCTACAAGGCGAGAGACTGCAAGGCACGTTTTACGAGGCAGAATTACAACCCATAGTGAAAACACCGAAAGACTACTACACGGTGGAAAAGATTTTGAAAACGGAGCGTCGACGTGGGATTCCCTATCATTTCGTCAAATGGCAAGGATGGCCTCGTTCGTTTAATTCCTGGGTGTCCGGCCGTGACATGAAACGTCTATAAATGCTAACGCCTATCACCACCTGCCTTCAGTGTAGGACTGTACCATGGATAGTACACGTCTACCCGTACTGTTAAGAACACGAAAAGCACAAGTCGGTACTGTGGTGTGTGTAGTCGTGGTGCTGGGTACGTTATTTACCGGTGTGTTCTACGATTTATCGTACGTGATATCCTGTTTCAACACCCTGCGGTCTGCATCATCCACCACGACCACGACCCCACTACCAACCAAGACGTCAAGGGTCCGACACGTCTCAACGCAGACACCTACGTCTACTCCAGCCATCACGTTACCCCGCTATATCCAGCCCACGACCACGATCCGTACGACTACGACTACTGCACATCAGCCTTCTCCATCATCATCATCCCTGAGAAGCCAGCCTTCCACTCCATCCTCTAGTACTACGACGACGACGACACCGCTCAACAGTTTTGAAGTGGACCCCCGTGAATCATACCGTTTACCCCGACAACGGTTTCCCTTCGAGTACTATCCCCTGCGCCGCCAGCCCCGACATTCTAAACGTCAAATCATCCCCTAAAAGAAACGATGGACCCACGATGGCAGCATCCCTTCACGTGCCTCATCGCTGGACCGACCGGGTCAGGAAAATCACATTTTGTTCAACGTCTCATCCAACATGGGTCCGCCCTGATTTCACCGCCTCTAGCGCGTATCCTGTGGTGTTATGGCGCTTGGCAGCCCGCGTACGAGGCACTGGCCCGTGTCCCAGGACTCACCTTAGTGGAAGGCTTACCGCCTGAAGATATACCCCCAGACACCTTGGTGGTGGTAGACGATCTCATGACGGAAACGGATAGTCGAATCACCCGGCTCTTTACCAAAGGCAGCCATCATCATCGATTGAGCATTATTTACATCGTACAGAATCTTTTCAGTAAGAACAAAGAACACCGGAACATTAGTTTGAATGCTCAGTATGTGGTGTTATTCAAAAACCCCAGAGACGCGTCACAAATTACTCACCTGGCTCAACAGATGTACCCTAAGAACACGGCCTTTGTACGAGAAGCCTTTGAAGATGCGACCCAACCTGCACACGGGTATCTACTCATCGACTTGAAACAAGACACGCCCTCTCCCCTGCGATTGCGTACCCTGATTTTTCCCGGTGAACTACAGACGGTGTACACCCCCAAATGAGGATAAAAGTAGAAGACCACGGACTCGAGCCCTCATTTCCTCATCATGGCTGCAAGGCTACGCAAGCACGCGCCCGCTCTGCGGGTATTACGCAGCGCGCCCCCGGAAGTGGGCCGGGCCCTGGTGCGCGGCGCGGATCGGGACTTGGTGCGGTGTTTGTGTGAAGTCGCTCATAATCTTTTAAAAGGCAATGTCCCCCTCAGTCCTCTGCAGAAAGGAAAATTGCAACGGCACAAGGCGGGTCTCCGCACGTTAGTCAAGAAAACGGGTAGTGTCAAGCGGAAGAAACAGGTGTTACAGCGCGGTGGATTTCTCGGCGCACTCCTGGCTCCCTTAGCCGCTACTGTACTAGGTCCGTTACTCGGTTCCATCTTGGGAGGACGCTAAAACATGGAGCATACGAAAAAAATGATGCTGGTCGAACCTCGACTGTTACAGAGTTTGCAATCGCCCTATCCCGTCCCGGCCACCGTGCAAAAACTCCAGTCGCTGGATGAAGAGATGAATAATATATTGCAACGTCCACTGCCCGATCACGAGAAAATTCAACTCTACCATCATACGCTGAACCAGTACCAGACGTTTATGGATCAATATAGAGGAGGGGGCGGTAGTACTAGTACGCCACCACCCACCACCACCACACCCATACCTCCACCCTCACCTCAGCTGGAAGAAGAAGTGTTGAACAGTGTGCCTAAAGCCTACAAGACCAAGGCCCGTTTATTGTTGGACCGGGTGAAACAGCATGCCGATATGAGTTGGAATGCGGAAGGAAAATTGCTGATTCGAAACCAAGTGGTACCGGGGTCTCATATGACCGATTTGATCAACGATATGGTGCGTTCTCGCAAACACTCTAATCCACCGGGCTGGGAAGTCTTTGCTCAGGGCTTAAAAGACTCACACATCCCTCAAGAATTGGTAGGGAATCCTAACCGTTGGGCCTTTATGCAGCAATCGACGAACACCCGACATCAACCACCACACCCGACATCAACCACCACCACCATCAACCCTAACCCTGTCACCGCCCAAAACACCACAACAACAACGACGTGGGAAACCTAACCGAGCTAAGTCACCGCGACGATCACAACGCCCCGGTAAAGCGCCCAAGGTCTGGGAATCCCTATAAAAACCCGGTGCAGAAGCCAGAACCACTCAGTCATCATGTTTTACCTGACGTTGCCCAGTAATAGTTCACTCGATGTGTTTCCTGACAACACCTTGACCAAGTATGTCACGCAATTACCTCAACCGTTACATTTACCGGGACGATGGGAATGTGGACTGGTGGATATTCAATACCCTTACTCATGGTATAACGTACAAGACGGCGACGTATGGTACGAAGTGACCTACGAAGATAGAATCTACAGACTGACTCTTCCCCAAGGCCAATACGATACGCCGCAGCAGTTCATACGGGGTCTGAATGACTTGATGCAGTACAAGATTCTAAAACAGAGCGCAGCAGATGTAACCACCGTGAAAGCCTTGCGCTTCCAGAGAAACGTGGTCTTCGATGTCAACGTATACAACGACAAGAGCTCTATCGCGCTCACCGAAAACGTGAACATGAAACTCAGTCCTACACTCACGCAAATGTTAAGAATGCCTTACAGCGTGATGAAGGGTTCCACCATTGTCAACGGTACACATTTGATGGATATGAAAGTAGGTATGTACGGACTGTACGTCTACTCGGATGCCGTGGACAGCCATATTGTGGGTGATATGAACACACCTCTGTTACGGGTGGTGCCCATTAGCAAGACGTATGGCGAACAAGCCACCCACAGTTTCAACCCTATCATGTTCCTGCCCGTACGCCATACCGATATCGACACGATCACGGTGGATATAAGAGATGACACGGGACGTCCGATCCCATTCGAACGAGGGAAAGTGGTGCTGACACTTGCTTTTCAACAAACCCGCTCTCCTCACTTCGTATAATATGTACGTGCCTTACCAGTGCCATACACCCAGCTATGCCGACTACTACAAGAAACAAACGGGCGGAGGCATGCCCATGTTTAGCGGGGCACGCATGCAACGAGGTCACGGCTTGGGAAACATACTGGGCAGCATTGTGAAAACATTTTTACCCATGGTGACACGGGGTGTGAAAGCGGTAGGAAAACAAGCGGTACGCAGTGGATTGCGCGTGGCCGGTGATGTGATGGAAGGTACAGCACCCCGACAAGCCTTCCAACGACGGGCTAAAGAAGCCGGAAGTGTATTGATCGCCAAAGCCCTTAAAAGACAAAGACCGACACTGCCCAGATTCATTCAACGTCCAACCCGCGGACGACGCACATCCCAGAGGAAGAAGAAGCGCTCCCCGAACAAGAAAAAAAAGAAGAGACGTAATAGGAGAGACATCTTCGCATAATGGCATTCATTCACTCCGAGTCATGTCCGTCTACCAACAGTGAATTGGATTTGTGGACTGTTCCACCCACCCAAACCAGTGTAGCGGAAGGACGTTGGGTAGAACATCGACCCCTGGCTAGCCTGACGGGGATGGGTCCCGTGGAATTTACCATTGAAAACAAAGATACGGCCTACCTGGATTTAGCCCACACCTACTTGTACGTCAAAGCCAAAATAACGAACAAGGACGGAACGAACCTAGAGGACAAATTGGAAGTAGGTCCGGTGAATCTGTGGCTGCACTCCTTGTTCCAACAGGTAGATATAAGTCTGAACGATAGACTGATCAGTACGTCCACCAATACGTACCCGTACCGAGCCTACCTGGAGACGCTGTTGTCGTACGGCAGTGATGCCAAAACAACACACTTACAATCTGCGCTGTACTTCAGGGATATGCCTGGATACCATGACAACCTACACGGTCAAAATAGTGGATTCGTCACACGCAAAAAAATGACAGCCGAAAGCAAGTCCGTCGATATGATGGGACGACTGCACGCCGATCTGTTCATGCAAGACCGCTACATGATGAACGGTGTATCCATCAAGATCAAGTTGATCCGATCCTTACCCGCGTTCGCCTTATTGGCCAGTGCAGAGGGAGATCCCCATTACCAGATCGTCATTGAAGATGCAGCCCTGTTTGTTCGTACGGTAGATTTGCAACAGGGTGTGTTGCTGAGTCACATGCAAGCCTTAGCGAAAAAACCAGCCCAGTATCCCATCCGACGCGTACAGACCAAGGTGTTCTCTGTGCCCTCAGGTACGATGATGGCCAACAGAGAAAATTTATTTCTAGGGGATCTGCCTAAACGTCTTACCCTGGCGTGTGTGACCAACACCGGATTCAATGGAAATTGGCCTGAGAATCCCTTCAAATTTGAACATTTCAACATCAACTTTGTGGCCCTGCACGTGGCCGGTCATCAAATTCCAGCCCGACCCTTACAACCGAACTTTACTAGCGGAAACTATGTGCGGACCTACCTGAACCTATTTACAGCCACAGGACAAAACAACCAGGACGAAGGCAATACCATCAGTCGACAAGACTTTAGCCATGGGTACACATTGTTCGCCTTTGACCTCACCTCCACCTTGGAACACGATCATCAACTGGCTTTGCTGAAGAAAGGAAACCTACGGTTGGAACTGCGTTTCAGCGAACCTCTAAAGAGTACCATTAACGTGATTTGCTACGCCGAGTTTGATAACATCATCAGCGTGGATGAGCAAAGAAACGTACTGTGTGACTACGCCAGCTAGAGAATGGATACAGAACAGCTGATGACCATACTCCAGCGAGATCCCAAGATCCCCTTTCGAGGTGTGTTTCCACGCAATGTGTTTCCCACCCACTCCACCACTCCAGCAGCCTACATCCTAAATACAGACACGAGGAGTCGACCCGGTGAACATTGGATAGCTGTGTACGTGGACACCCTAGGCCAAGGCGAATACTTTGATTCCTACGGACTTGCACCCCTCCATACCGATTTGGTGAAATTCATGGACGTCTCTACTACAGAGTGGCGTTGGAATACGCAAAGATTACAAGGACCCTTGAGTAGTGTGTGCGGACAGTACTGTGTGTTTTATCTCACTCACCGGAGTAGAGGACATTCTATGCCCACCATTGTACATATGTTTGATGATTATTGTCAAGCCGAAGACCGTGATGTCCTCGTCTATGACTGGACGGCCTCTCGTTTTAATGTGCATGCTCCATTTCTCTGGTTAACTTAAAAATGTACTGCGCGCGCGCGCAGACCACTATTATTATTATCACATTATATTGTTATGACGTTGTTGTTCTGACGTTCATTGTTGAATAAATTGATGAAAAAACACAAAAAAATGATTTGACTTTTTCTCTCTTTATTTAAGTCAACAAGAATGATGATGAGTTACTCTATACAAATAGAATACAGGGTACAAATAGTAGGGATATGTACACATAGAATAGTAGTAGTGATTAAGGTACAAAAAAAGTTTGTCAGGAGTAGGATTCGAACCTACGACGGGTTTCACCCACCAGCACTTAATACCGGCGCCTTAGACCACTCGGCCATCCTGACTTTTACAGTTTTATAACTCGTGTATCCACAGTTAATGTTCCACATTTTACAAGTCCAAGTATGTAGTGCTCACACCGTCGGCCAATACTTTTCGTTTGGGATAAAAGAAAGTAAAGGCGTCTCGTTGCTGGATATAGGTCCGCATCTGGTGGTCGACGACCCGGAATCCGTGATTAGTGCCACTCGCACTGGCCTGGCTTTGTAACACGCCCAGGTAGAGAGCTTTGTCTATGTTGGGATCGCGCCGGCTCACTCCTTTGCAGCTAAACTTATCCTCTCCTCCTCCATCTCCTCCGTAACAGTAGTAGGTCTTGGAGGAGAGCGCAATCATAGCATTCCCGCTCCACTCCAGCTTGAAGAGCCCGGGTGTCCGCTTGTCGTAGGTGTAGTGATCGCGTCGGGGTAGCCACTGGTCCCGTTCCGCCTCATATTGTGCCCGTAACTCGGGTTTGACGAGAGACTCCCAGTCCGGGTGGGAAACGGCCATGTAGGCCGAATCTGTATCCATTTCCATGAGTTGCCAGTCTGAGGGATCAAAATACACACCCATAAAATCATAGATGAATTCCAGCATCCTCAGCTTGGCCATCTGATAGACCATACACCCAATTTGGAGGGGTAAATTATACCGGATAGTCTTCTTGGCTGACGTCACTTCATAGGTGTCGTCATCGATCACCTCCACGGATCGAAACAGCGGGGAATTGACTTTTTTGCGAGCTTGGGTAGTCGTGCAAATGTTCACATTGACGTGCTTATCCTGGTTCGTTACCGTTTTTCCATAATAACCATTGCCAGTGAGTTTCCAACATTCAGCCATGATGGCCTGACTCGGGTCTTGATCACCTTGACGACGGGCCTTCGTCACGAGGTCCGCATTCTCCGCAAAACAAGCCTCAGGTACGTACTGGATTACCTGATAGATTTGAGTAATTTCCAAACCGTGGTTCATGTACCACTGCAGTAAGGGGGTGCCCAGCAAGATTTTCTCGGCCCACATACTTCCAATCAACATGCGGCGCGGTTTAGACAAACACTCGTGTTGCTCCGCATAGGCACCCATGGTCTCTCCAATGTCAGACCGACCCACCAGCGTGTTCTTGAAGATAGGCGGACACTGGGCGAAGAGGGGCTTGAGAGTGTCGGGAACATGCACATCACATTCTACAAAGCCGTAGAGCTGACCCGAACGAATGGCGTCCAACATCTGGGGTAGACTGAGCAGTCGCCGACGACTCAAGGGATATTCACGCTCTTTTAAGAACCGTTGTAAATGGGGCAGGGCCTGGCACATCGTGTGGAATTCACACTCCCACATCTCTATGAGATGGAATCCTCGCTCTTTGACATAATCACCGTTGATCACTACTTCTTCCCGTAATTCTTGTGCCGATTTTCCACGTCGCTCATTGAAGCGGCCAGCGCTAAAATGACATTCGTGACCGTGCCAGTAACACCCGTAAAACTGAAATACAGTGGGTGTGCCTTGTACAAGGGCAAACCCATCGACGGGCAGTCGGCGATCCCCTATCCGCTTCTCTGTGGCGTTGGTCTGGTGATGAATATAAATGGCCCGTCGATAGGCTTCCCAGTCTATCCACTGGTCGGCGAGATGTTTGTACGGCGTCCGTTCAGGTGTAAAATGGCTACCTTCTGCCAACCAACGTGTATAATGTCCACTCGGCATGGGTTGGGCGAGCGACCACAAGTACAAAGCATTGGCATCAAAGCCAATGATTTTGGCACAGGGTTTCCCACTGGGCAGTGTCGTGACGTCCTTCTCATGGTAGCGGTGGAAAATAAGACTGGGACCACCCACAATGTTCCGCTTCAGACAATCGTGCATGTCTGCATCTTTTTTTTGAATGAGCGAGAAGTAGGTTGGACACTCTTGAAAGAGATGGCGAAGCGCCAGACCCGGTAAACTCAAGCACTCTTTGAAGATGTCCACATGCATTTGGCGACGAAAGAGTTGCACCATTTTCTCGGCCGCTTCGAGAAAGGGCACGACGTCCAAATTGTTGTACCACACCAGGAAATCTCGCAACGTCTTCATGCTGTGGCAGTTCCATACCTGCTGGAGTTCGATGTAGGTGGCCTCCGGCAGAGCTTCTCCTTTCAGGTCATTGTAAAACGCTTCCCGAGGTGGTAACTGGGTGTCTTCTAAGCGGTCCAGGCTCGTCATATAGGTGTAAGGAAAGTAACCTTTGGTTTGTGCACAGTCATAGGCCTTGACCCACTGGTCATAGCTACAATTTGGAGCTAAATAGTTCCGTACATCGAGAAAATGTAGTGATGTGGTAGTGAGGGCCATGTGGTTGTTGATCTTCTTGATCACCGACTTGAGGGTATCGGACTGCGCTAAGTAAGGATAGAGAAATTCCTTCACCAGGTTCAAGTCGTATCGCCCCGAATTGAAGCCGAGCACCGGTAACTGACCTAAGTATTGAAGGAACCGTAACTTCAATTTCTCCGCATAAGGTTTAGGTAATGGGACATCCTGCGACTGCAGAGGCTGGGACTGCTGGGACTCGCACTCGGACTCGGACTCATCGTCGCTGAACGCTACACCCGGTTCAGGAATGCGGTCGTCCAGCTGGGTCAGTACGTCGTCGAACTTGGCCACCAACAATGCCGTACTGGCCGCACTCACTCGCTCTAAATACTCCATCATACGGGTGATCAACTCATGGGCTTCTCCCGTGGACACGAAACACACCGGTGCAGCGTCATAGCCAGGTACATTGGATGAAATGCTGACACTGAGGGGATATGTCGCTGTGTCCACTGCGTTTTAGCCGAAAACAGGTCCATGGGCTCCAACACGGCCTCAAAATCATAGCATGCCCGGTAGGGAAAATAACGGTCCTCTTCCGGTATGATGATACCCTCATCGGCCAGTTCCTGAAAAATAGTAGGTGTATTATGATACACTCCACCCGGATAGACTCGCTTGACACTGTTGTCACAGATTTTCTCGTGGCGATGTAAGGTGTAAGACTGGTTAAACACACGATGGCATTGGGCACAACTGAAAGACTGAGCGTACAGGCTCATATTGGTAATGAGCGAAAAATGACTCACGCCATTGTCATCGAACACATTCACTTTCATCGTAGCAGCATACCGTTCTGTGGATCGACGAACCAATTCAGCCACAAAGGTGTCGTCCTCCTCCCGTCGTAATCGATAAACAAAGATATTAATATCGAACAATGTTTCCACATCATCCAAATTCTTAAAGGGAACTCCACGGAAGTGCCGCTTATCCATGTCGTGCTGCTCTAGATATTGTTCCCAATAGCCATCGGCCACTGTGTCACAAGCCCGGGGGTCACACTCGTCCAGATGCACGGCCAAACACCGAAACAGACATTTCCGGTCTTTGTAGGGCCCCTTTACCCCTCCTGTTAATGCATACAGGCCATTTCGAAAAAACAACCACGGGGGAAGTTGTACAGGAGCACCGATCGGGTGATCTCGCATTTTCGTGACGAAAAATGTGACGTTAGTGACCATTTCCACAAGCCATTGTGTATTGGGGCGTTGCAGGCGGGCCCACTCCAACGGGTCTAATGTAGTGAGTTGCTCGACCACCGGCTCCAGAGAAATCGCATCCGTGATGATGAATGGCTGGTCAAACACATACGAATTGTTACTGGGATAGAAATACCGCAGTTGGTCCGTCGCTTTATGTCGTAAGATATACCCAAATGTGACATTCAACTTATAGGCTGTCACCTGATCTTTGAAAATGTTCTCGGCATATGTAGTGAGATACGTGAGGTCCTCCAGGCGAAAATTGTATAAGTCCAAAAGACGACGATCACGATGAAAACAATGGCGTATGGTAGCCCAGTGTCGTTGATAAATGGCCCTGACACGTGCATCTTCAGGCAAGACTTCAACCGGAGGTGCTGCTGGGTCGAAGGGAAAATCTTCTCCACGTCTCATGCTTACTGGAAAAAAGTAAATGGATGGCTGTGCTGGCTGCGTGGCTGGCTGGCTGGGAGACAGGTCAGGTAAGTCAGATTGAATACACCCTGGCCCTAAAAATGAACTCCTTTTATAGCCCATTCACCTCATTTGCATATTTTCAGCGGACAACAGACCGCCATCTTGAACACGACCACCCCTAACACACAAAAACAAGCCGCCATCTTGAACACGACCACCCCTAACACACACAAACAAGCCGCCATCTTGAAAACGACAGTGGCAAAGACCTCATTTGCATATTTTCAGCGGACAACAGGCCGCCATCTTGAACACGACCACCCCTAACACACAAAAACAAGCCGCCATCTTGAACACGACCACCCCCACCATACAAAAACAAGCCGCCATCTTGAATACGACATATAAATGAAGAGGACAGGGGAAACCAGCAACATGCTAAGCAAACAAGCAAGTATCCAGAAACGACACCTTACCTACAAAAACAAGCCGCCATCTTGAAACCGACCACCCCCACCCTACAAAAACAAGCCGCCATCTTGAACATATGCAAATGAGGGCTGGGGAAAACCCATAACACACACAAACAAGCCGCCATCTTGAATACGACCACCCCTAACCTACAAAAACAAGCCGCCATCTTGAATACGACCACCCCTAACATACAAAAACAAGCCGCCATCTTGAATCCGACCACCCCACCATACAAAAACAAGCCGCCATCTTGAATCCGACCACCCCCACCCTACAAAAACAAGCCGCCATCTTGAATATACCCAATGAACCCAATGACCTCATTCGCATCAAACTCATTTGCATAGACTCACGCATGCGCACACACACACTCACGCCCCCAAAATAAATTCTGCGCATGCGCAGTGAGACGCTGTTACGGTCAGATCCACTCTACATACTACTCCGGTTGTTGTAAATATCATCGTTCATGCACTTAAAAGAATTATTTGAGTAGTTTTAGAAGAAATAATATATACTAATTGGATAATTTATCAATTTGACCTGTTCACAATGAAAGGCTGAACAGCGACTGTCGTTATTTGGACGGAAAACGAGATTATTTTACCTCCGGAAAATCTTCGGCAGTCATCGGAAGTATAAATCTTCGGTCGTCAATAGCTGATAGCGTGGCCACTAATTATCCGATTTTAATTTTAATAATATATTTGGAATCCTGAAGAATCGTTTCAGAAATATTATAGATTGGTATATTTGTATGCTATTTCATGACGAAAAATTCAACCGAAAGATGATACTAATTTACTGGAAATCTGAGTTTGCCGCCATTTCACTGTGAACATTCGTTCGGAGATAGGGAGGGGCGGTCTAAGAAAAGCAATGACTGCGCCCCGTGTCACATGACATAAACACAGCTGTCGAAATGGGATTGTCGTCTGGCTTTGGTGGAATGAACATGATTGTCATCAATCATGTTACCTATATTGCTCTATATTGGTTGGCGATAAAATGGACTTTCCGGTGTGATGGAAACCAGAAGAAAGGATGCCCCGGAAAACAATTAAAAAAAAAAAAATACTTCCAATCATACCAAGAAGTAGACATTTTTACAGACAAATTAAACTTCACCCCCGCACATAAGCAATCCACATAGAAAGTCACGTGCTCTGAACGCGCCACGTGCGATGTGTACGAGATCCGATCCCCGGCCCGTAACTGGATACAGTAGTTTTCTGGGTTTCGGATCCCGGGGAGATGCGGATCACATTCCCCAAAAACGCCTGATATTTCTTGCAAATAAAGCATCTGCGTAAATCTTTTTCAGGTTTATTGAAACGTCTGTTTCTGTGGACTCAAATAAATGTCAAACAACCTACATGCGTTATTTGTTTCTCGGTCAATTCGGCAAGGTAATGCCTCCGGTACTACGCAATGACAAATTGACGTTCGGTAAAAAAACGCGTGTTTCTTCAGTGTTAAATCTACTAGAAATAAGGTGGGTTTAAGTGGTAATTTCAGTATTTATTTCACTGATAGAATCATATTAATGGTCAAACAAAATATCTAACGATTTGCGATAAATCTTAACCAACCAGCATTGTAATATAATGCCACAGTAGACATGTCAATTCACGATCAACGCAATACGCGCCGTTTATTCCGTAATTTACGTAACAGAAAATTGTGACATGGAAGACTTTGCAGACGGACAAATGTCCGATGGCAAAGTTATTGTTTTAGAATAATTCTAAGTCACAGAATGGGATAGTCTCCCCCCCCGCTACCAACAAATATTTCAAACTTGAGAACAAATATCAATGGACACATGTCCATAAAGAGAGTTTATATATTGTTTTCCTGAAGATGCTAGTCGAATTCAATCTGCTGTCCGAAACACGATGGGGGTGTGAGTGTAACTTTCTTAGAAATTTTGAATCTGAATTCCTTGCATTATAAGAGATGAATCCATATCAGGCCCCATGGGGTAACATTTTCTACAGGTTTTTATTGAACTAGGTCCGTTAGGTTCAATCTTAAATGAATGGTCTCGTTCGCGTACAAATAATCATGGTTCGAGCTGCCGAAATTCTGCGGGAATTAATTTAATTATTGAGGATAATTGCCGTATATGGCATGGTCAGACAGATCGGGTCGACGTTGTCTATGAAGAATTCCCGCCTCAGTAATGGCAACCCAGCAAAGTCCAGACATGTTATACACCATTTTTGCCTATTTGGATCTTGGTGATAAATACCCGCTCAGGTTGATAAATAAAATTCCATTTTCAGTGGCTGTAATGACCGCTAGATGGGGTGATCCGCTATTCACAAAAGTGATTCGAAACTACCCGCGCTGGTGCACTGAGAAGGACGTGATTTTTTCATTTATTTTCAAGCTCGATTAGAGAATTTTTTACATACAATTGTCGACCACAGATTTTCATAGAAAATAAGACCAAGAATCACTCAAAACTCTTAACAAAACGAGCGCTAGAAGTCCAGACGTAAAAAGTGATTCGGTAACTCCCCTATTAACTGTACGGTACTTAATTTGCCTAACTGTACAACAAATATTGATTGTAGAACTGAGCTCTGCCAATATCTACTTATGCGCCAGATTTTAATTAAATCTGTTAAATATAGGAACAGATTACACAGCACTGACACTATACTGTTAAAGCCAGTTTATTTTTGCGAATGAGAGTTTGTGATGTCACCAAGTGAACTCATGATAATGAGCTAAATTTATGCGGGTTTATTCACAGTTCTAGAAGTCTAAAGTCTCTTTCAAATTTATAACATTGATTATCTATAGCATTCTGCAAACTATATGACTATGAAAAATTCAAATTATTTTTAGATATACGGTTACCATAGCAACCAGTTACTACGGGCTTTATTTGAAAATTCTTGCAGATTTTGAAATCTTAATTACGGTACTTAATATTTCGTAACAAAGGTCTATGCTATTCATATTCTTTAAAAAAAAGTCACTCTGACCATTTTCTGAGATACAGCACTTGGTAGCTATGGTAACCATATTTCTGAAACTATTGGTAACCAAGTGATAAAAGTGATATTCAATAACCTGTAAATACAATGCAAAAGAATCAGAATCCTATATCTTAGAAAAGAAAATATGGCATTATTTGTCTATCTAATTATCCCTGGTTCACTGTGTGACATCAGTAGTAGTGTAAGGACCGATCGACGCAACTTTCACCCGGATGTAAAAATGACGTCACTTCCGGTTTGGGTGAATGGGGCGTGACCTTTGGACATGTCTAGACTTGTCTGTGTCTGTCATGTACTGGGGTTTTTCCCCACAATGGCGGAGATGTAATGGCGGTGTGCATCCCAAAGAGGCGTCCGTGAAGCTGTAATGGCGGATAATGGAGGTGACAGTTGCCTGGAAAGACCTGGCCGCCATTGTGGGAAAATGGCGGATAATGGCGGAAAGACCTGACCGCCATTGTGGGAGAATGGCGGATAATGGCGGATAATGGCGGAAAGACCTGACCGCCATTGTGAGAAAATGGCGGATAATGGCGGATAATGGCGGAAAGACCTGACCGCCATTGTGGGAAACCCCCACAGACAGGTCAGTACATGCATTCCTATGATGTTCACGCATAATAAAAGGATTGATCTGTAATCTGTGTTGTTGTTGCTGCTCTCTTTTTGGACTAACCCATCAGAATAGTACGTATCACGGACTACACCCGACGCCTAGGCGCGCATGTGTGACCTGGTCTATAAAACACGTCTCTCTGGATCATACACCTTCATTTCTACGGTTGCAGAGCCATGACGGAGACCCAGCCCTATGCGACTCGCATTTTACAGCATGCCACCGTGGTTAATTCATTCACGGGTTACCGAGCAGTGGTCCGGTCCATGTTTGCAGATGGCGACGACAACGAGGGGCGACGCCAGATCCTGAATGAGTTCACAGAAGCGGTCCTCGACAGAATGCACTCGATGGAGAGGTGTGCCATCACTCACCACTACTG
Organism: Hanleya hanleyi; assembly: GCA_036873755.1. NCBI lineage: Eukaryota > Metazoa > Mollusca > Polyplacophora > Lepidopleurida > Hanleyidae > Hanleya > Hanleya hanleyi. The sequence continues at coordinate 90,605 of JAVTVY010026944.1, forward strand.
GACTATGACAGCCATCCTTGATGCTCGGGCTATGGACCAGGAGCGCTCACGCCGGAATCAGCGACGGCTGGTTGGCCTAGTCATGGTCTGTGTCCTATTGACCCTGGCGCTGTGGCATTGACAGTGGGACCTGACTATAAATACGAGGGTCAGACACAGTGTGCGTCATTCAACGATCGTCATTGGGTCAACCCTGTCACCAGTTCTACGAGCCATCCTTCCCCTTACACCCCTGGTGGGGTTACACGTATATGAAGATAAAGTCACCCTCGTGGAAGACCGTAGAGATGTTTGCTGGTCGCGCGCTGAGACCGTATCGAATACGGTGACGCTACACCGTGACGGCTGGACCAAATTTAAACGGGTGTTGAGCGGCGAGCTCGATGGACACCTCATCCACATAGACAATGCCATCTACGTATACCGTACCTCCCTCTTCGCCCGTGTGGGACGTTACCAAGACCCTACGCGAGGCTTCACCCTAGACCCTGATCTGTGGTCAGCCTTGGAGAAAGTGGTGCCTATTGTGGACCAGCTGTTTACACCGGACGAGCGATCATCACACCAGTTGGGGTGGGCTCGTGCTATTGAGGACGCGCTGGCTGAACCCCATGAACAACTACATGAACCCGACGACGATGCCATTGATTACCCGGCTAGACTCAGTCAGCCCAGTGATATGACCACCCGATCCTTTGATCTCACGGGTTTCTCCCTATAAATACGAGAGACAGTCAAATCTGGTACTATTCACGTACTGACCATGACGGAGCATATAATACTGGCGTATCTCAGCTTGACCCCCGAGGTTTTCCTGCACGTGTATGCGGATAAGGTCGATATCATGGAGGAGGTGGGAGACATCTGTGATTCGGACCCTACACAACCGTGCCCGGCTCACATTCGTCTGTCCCGAGAGGGCTGGACCAAATTCAAACGGGTGTTGTCTGGTGAACTGGACGGCGACCTCATCCACTTGTGCCACGATGTGTACATCCGACGCGGCCCTTTCTTTGCTCAACTGGCTCGGCTAGATGGAGGTACAGTGCATTTTACCCTTCACCCTGATCTATGGTCTGCATTGGAAGATGCCGTGGTAGATGGATCAAGTGCTTGTCGGAGCGGTCATCAGACGAGTTGGATCATTATTTTACCATGGACACTGTGGAAGCCAACGAAGAAAGACCACAGAGAAAAAATCACAATGGTGATATACCCGTTATAAATAAACGAATGATAGAGCTTGTGGTCACATCATCATCTATCACCGTGAAACGCTGAGAAGGTGCCAGATAATTTATGTTTCACAGTCCTGACAGTCCGGGCGGCCTATAGTGCGCATTGTCGGCCTTCATCATGCGCCAACCCAGGATACAACGTGCCCAAGTCCGAGATTGGTTAAGAAAACAAGACACCTATACCTTACATCGATCTGTCCGCCGCCATTTTCTACGGAACCGGGTCATCGTGGGAGGAATAGATGCCCAGTGGCAAGCGGATTTGGTCGATATGAGCGCCCTTGCCAAACACAACGATGGGAATCGGTATATCTTGACGTGCATCGATATCCTATCGAAGTATGCGTGGGTGGTACCCATCCGGGCGAAAACGGGGGCGAATATCAGTGTAGCGGCGTCTGTAAGATGTCTTCAAGACTGAAAAGCAAACCTCTTTGTATTTGCAAAACCGACGAAGGCATGGAATTCCTCAACAGACCGTTCCAAGCCTTTCTCAAGAAACAGAAGGTCTTCTTCTTTCACAACTACAACGAGACCATGGCTTCCGTTGTGGAAAGGTTGAACAGGACATTCAAAGGCCGCATGTATAAATATTTCACCTATAAGAATACAAGGCGGTACATCGATGTTCTCCCGAAACTTGTGAGTGGTTATAATCGAGCCTATCATCGGAGTATAGAGAGAGCCCCCATTACCGTGACCAACGCAACGAAGCCCAAGTCCGGCGTGTCTTGTAACCCAGGCAATCGCAGCGAACGACGAAGGCGGTGTTCAAGGTCGGGGACCCTGTACGGATCAGTAAAGTCAAAGGTCAATTTGAGAAAAGTTACTTGCCCAACTGGAGCGATGAGCACTTCCTGATTAAACGGTGCCTACCCCGACAGCAGCGAATCTATGAACTGGAAGATCTTCAAGGGGAACCGTTGCTAGGGACGTTTTACGAGACGGAATTACAGCCTGTCGTAAAAACACAGCAAGACTACTACACGGTGGAGCAGATTTGGAAAACGGAACGTCGACGTGGCAAACTGTTTCATTTCGTCAAATGGCAAGGTTGGCCCAGTTCCTTCAATTCCTGGGTCGCTGCCAACCAGGTGAAACGACTATAAAGCCAGACACCACTGCCGTCATCCTTCATTCCACGTCCGACCACAGTGCTATGGATAAACAGCAGCTGCCTCTGAACACAGCGTCTCCCAAAACGCGCAAAGCGCAAGGGGTATTTGCAGGTGATATTGCTAACCCTGCTGGAGGTGTTGTACGGAGGTGCCTTAGATGACGCAGCCTATACAGCACGTTACTTAACCAACCGACAAACACCAGCCGCGGTATGAAACCGGTCTACAGATAGCACCAGTCAACCCCGTATCGAGCCCAGTCACCACCACCACACCCCGTGTACAAGCCACAACGAGCTCCACACCAAGATCCACACCTACACCAAGTACACCCAGTACGTCTGAAAACCCACCGGATTTCATCCCTCACAGTGAACAGACAACGACGACCGACGTTGTACCCACCACCATCATCACTCGCAGTGAACAGACAACGACGACCGACGTTGTACCCAACACCACCACTCCAGTTCACTCGTACCAAATTTACAAGAGCGGGTTACTACGATACAGCGCATAGCCTGAAACTATGTAATCTCGGTGCGTGCGATCCTCGCTCTTAAGCTTTTACCGCAGGACCGACGGCCCGCAAAACGCACTTCGTCAGGAAGCTCCTTCAACACGCCGACAGCATGTTCACCCCGCCCATTTCCTGAGTCGTATGGTGTTACGGAGAATGGCAGACAGCGTTTGTAGCAATGCCCCACATCATGTTCGTGGAAGGCCTACCCAACCTGACCGATTTGGAACCCGACACCTTGGTGGTTCTGGATGATCTCATGGCGGAGACGGATGCACGGGTCACCCAACTCTTTACCAAAGGCAGCCATCATCGACGGCTCAGCATCATCTACATTGTGCAGAATCTGTTCAGTAAAAACAAGAACATCGGAATATCAGCTTAAATGCCCACTACCTGGTGGTCTTCAAAAACCCGAGAGATACCACTCAACTGCTGCACCTGGCGAGACAGATGTATCCCGGCCGCACACCGTTTGCGTTGGAAGCCTTCAAAGATGCGACAACCCCTCAGCACGGTATATGCTCTTCGACTTCAAGCAAGCCACCTTCGACTACGGACCGGCATCTTTCCCGGAGAGGCCCACCACGTGTACATTCAAAAATAATGTAAACACACCCACAGTGTTTTTAGCTGAGATCTGTGTTCTGATGATGGGGAATAATAAAAGAATGAATACCACAGCAAGGGTTGACTTTGTCTGTAGAAGTGGATAAAAGAGGCGCAGTTGGGTTCTTGCAATGGTTGTACCAGGATAAACTGCGCAGTACGGAAGCACGCTCCGCTCCGATAGCCATTGAACGGCCCCACCCGAGTTAGTCGAACCATTGTACGCGGTGCGGACCCTGACCTTGTACGCTGTCTGTGGCGAAGATCGGATGCAACCTGTTAAAAGGCAACGTACCACTGACTCCGGCTCAGACGACCAAGTTGGCCAAGCATAAGACAGGTCTCCGAACCCTAGTCCACAAGCGGGTCCCTCAAACACAAAAGAAAAAGGTGTTACAGAAAGGCGGCTTTCTCGGGGCCATCTTAGCACCGTTGGCGCTTCCGTGTTGGGTCCAGTATTGGGTGGACTCTTCGGCCGACAATGAACCACACGAAAAAAATGGTCCTCGTCGAACCACGGTTCCTACAAAACCTCCAATCGCCCTACCCTGTCCCACCTACGGTGAAGACCATAAACACCCTCGATGGAGAGATGCAACAGATCTTACAGAGACCGGGGTTAAGCGACAGTGAGAAAGTACAACGGTACAATGAGACGCTTCAACGGTACATGACGTTCATGGACCAATACAAAACCCTCTCTACCCCACCACCACCACCACCACCACGTGACACACCGCCGACCTCAGCACTGCTCCAACAGCCGCCATTACCAGGGGTACCACCCACAGCCCCACAGTGGGTGGAAGACGAAGTGCTGAAGAGTGTACCTGCATCGTTCAAGAAGCAAGCTGGCCTGGTATTACAACGGATGAAACAGAATCCTAACATGACTTGGAATGATAAAGGCGAACTACTGGTACAGAATCAGGTGGTCCCCGGCACCCCACATGACGGATTTAGTGAATGACCTGATGCGTCAACGCAGATCGCACACAGATCCTCGAGGATGGGAGGTCTTCGCTCAAGGCTTGAAAGACATGCATGTACCACAGGAATTGGTGGGGAACCCCCACCGCTGGGCCTTTATGCAGCAAACCCAGCAATCGCCGAATCGTGCACCACGACAGATTCCACAACCTTGGGAATCCGAATGGGAACCGGAGTCACCCCCCAAAACTCCACCACCACAACGGGCACCTTCTTTTCAGACCTTCAAAAAACCACCCTTGATCAGGACACCCCACATCTCCAGAGCCGTGACACGTAGCAAGTCAGCGCGACGAACACGACGCCGGACACAACCGTCCAAGGCCTGGAAGACCTATTAAAACCAACAGCAGCAGCAGGACAGCTCAGTCGCCATGTTTTACCTCACCCTACCCAGTAACAGTTCGCTGGATGTGTTTCCTGACAACACCGTGGCCAAGTATGTGACTCAATTACCACAACCGTTGCATTTACCTGGCCGGTGGGCATGTGGACTGGTGGATATTCAGTACCCTTACTCGTGGTACAACGTGCGAGCCAATGAAGTGTGGTACGAGGTGACTTACGAAGGAAAAGACACCCGACTCACCCTCCCCGAAGGCCAATACGATACTCCCAAGGAGTTCATCGGTGGGCTGTCAAGACTGTTGCATTATAAGGCTCTACGGCAGGTCACGAATAGTTCAAAACCCATCCAAGCCTATCCCTTCAAGAATCACGTGGACTTCGATTACAACGCACACAACGACAAGGCACAGCTTATCGTCTCCGGCAAGGCGAGTGTCGTACTGAGTGCTATCCTACAGCAAATGCTGGGTTTCGATCTAAAGACGTTCGCTGGTCCCACCGAACACCATGGCGAGATGCCGATGGATATGAAGTCGGGTATGTACGGACTTTACGTCTACTCGGACGTGGTGGACAACCACATCGTGGGCGATATCAACACACCTCTGTTACGGGTGGTCCCCATTAAAAATAAGTATGGCGATCAAGTCACCCATAGTTTCACCCACATGCTCTACCTGCCTGTACGACAAACCCACATCAACACGATCACGGTGGATATAAGAGATGACACGGGACGACCGGTGGCATTCCAACGCGGGAAAGTGGTGCTGACACTTCATTTTCGACAAGCACGTGCTCCCCACTTTGTATAATGAAGGTGCTTTACGAGTGCAATGCACGCAGCTATATGGACTATTATGCCCAACAGGCCGGGGGTGGCTTTCCGGTGTTTAGTGGTGCACGCATGCAACGTGGACATGGACTGGGGAACATACTCGGGAGCATCGTCAAAACGTTCCTGCCCTTGGTGGCGCGTGGGGTGAAAGCAATCGGCAAACAAGCGGTACGCAGTGGACTGCAAGTGGCCGGTGATGTCTTGGGGGTACGGCACCCAAAGAAGCCTTGAAACGGCGGGCCAAAGAAGCGGGAGGCGTCTTGGTGGCCAAAGCACGACGCACCGTAGGGAATAAAAGAGCGGCCCCACCGAGATCACGCACCAGTCGACGACCGACCCAGCGACGACGCACATCGAAGAAGACCCGGGATATCTTTTCTTAAAACATGGCCTTGATCCACGCCGAGTCCTGCCCCTCCACCAACAGTGAATTTGATTTGTGGACCGTGCCGCCCACACAGACCAGTGCCGAACAAGGATTATGGGTGGAGCATCTCCTGCTGTCCAGCATCAACGCAACAGGACCCATCGAGTTCACCATCAGTAATGCGGATACGACCTATGTGGATTTAGCCCATACCTACTTGTATGTGAAAGCCAAGATCACCAATGGAGATGGCACCAGAATCGCCGACCAAGCAACGGTGGGCCCCACGAATCTCTGGCTGCACTCGATGTTTCAACAGGTGGATATATTTCTCAGCGACAAACTCATCAGTGACTCGACCAACACGTACCCTATCGAGCCTACATCGAGACGCTGTTGTCGCATGGGCGAGAGGCTAAAAAATCTCAACTGACAGCCGCTTTATTCTACCAGGACAAAGCCGAGCACATGGGCGCAGAGAACGACAATGCGGGATATAGCAAACGGAAGGCTTTGACCGCGAACGGCGTCTCGGTGGATATGATCGGTCGACTGCACGCAGATATGTTCATGCAAGACCGATACCTCTTGAACAAGATCCCCATCAAAATCCGACTGATACGGGCGCCTCCGACCTTCGCCTTGATGGCCACTAACGTAGAGGCGCATGTAGCTGACTATAAGATTGTCATCGAAGACGCAGTGCTGTATGTCCGAAAAGTGAAACCGAATCCAGCCGTTCAATTGGGACACATGAAAGCCTTGGAAACAAAACCAGCCCAGTACCCTATCCGACGTGTGCAAACCAAAGTGTTCTCTGTGTCTGCTGGAAATATGAGCGCCAACAAAGACAACCTGTTCCTGTGGGAACTACCCAAGCGATTGATCCTGGCCTGTGTGGAAAATACCAGTTTCAGTGGAGCCTACCCAGAGAATCCGTTTGACTTTAAACATTTCGGCATCAATTTTGTGGCCCTGCATGTGGATGGACAACAGGTGCCAGCCACGGCCTTAACCCTGAACTTTGGGCGCGCGAATTTCATTCGAGCCTATCAGAGCCTGTTTACAGCCACCGGTCAAATCAACCAGGACGAAGGGAATTTCATCGGTCGGGAGGCCTACGGGAACGGATACACGTTGTTCTGTTTCGATCTGACCCCCACCTTAGAGAACGACCATCAGCTGGCCCTGGCCAAGCAAGGCAATTTACGGTTGGAAATCCACTTTCAACGAGCCCTCCGGAGCACCGTCAATATGATCTGCTACGCCGAGTTTGACAACATCATTCAAGTGGACAAGGCGCGCAACGTGCTGTGTGACTTCTCCACCTAACATGGATACAGACCAGATAACCACTGTGCTGGAGAATGACCCAGAGACACGTATGATGTTTCAAGGGGTGTTCGCCCGAGATGTGTTCCCATTAGACCGTGTGTATCCTGCTGCTTACGTTCTCAACACGGACCCGATGGAGCGACCCGGTGAACATTGGGTGGCCGTGTACTTGACAGAACAGCAGGGCGAATACTTTGACCCGTACGGCCTGCCACCCCTCCATCCTGATTTAACAGACTTCATGGATCAAGGCACAGAGACGTGGTGTTGGAACAGTCAAACGTTGCAAAGCCTGACCAGTAGCGTGTGCGGACAATATTGCTTGTTTTACCTGCACCATCGATGCCGGGGAAGACCCTTATCTACCATCGTACAGATGTTTGACGAGTACCCCAAGGCCGAGGACCGAGATGTACTCGTCTATGACTGGGCTGCCCATCATTTCAATGTACAAGTCCCGTTCTGGGCTTGAATTCTTTCAATGTACATACGCCCGCTGTTCTGGGCTTAAGTTTAAAAGCCCCCTGTTCTGGGCTTTAGTTTACAAGCCCCCCCCCCCTGTTCTGGGCTTCAGTTAATTACAAGCCCCTTGTTCTGGGCTTGAGTTTTCACGTGGTTGTTCTCACGTTGTTGTTGTTCACTGAATAAAAAATGAGATCTCACCAAAAAACCGTCTTGTGTGTTTTATTCATAATGCATCAATGCCCATTGTGGAGATTCAGTCAAACTGAAATCTGTGGTGTAGGATGGGGCCAAAATGTAACCCATCAAGGTTAGAATGCAAGAGCACTATAGTAAAAATAGAGAGCCAATGAAATCAGCCCACAGACCAAGTACGTGTTTTTGGTCTAGGTTTAGAGCGGGCATTTCATTGAGGTACGTGTATACGGCGAGTGAAGACTCGTCCAACACGTATAGATTAAGTTTATTATCCTTTTGACCTGGATGTGACCTTTGACCTTTTGACCCGACATGCATTCGCCCACTGCCGGTGATGCCGCGCACTTCCAGGGAACCCGCGCGCGCGCTGCGGCCGGAGAACCCGCGCGCGCGCGCTGCGGCCGGAGCGGGGCGGGGCGGGGTGGGAAAAGGTCCCGGCGGTTGAACATACGGACGTGTAAGGGGAAACATTTGGAACTCTTCTATGTTTGGAGGTAGTTTTTAGTGAAAAACCCGGAAGTGACGTCATACAGGGTCCAGTTTTCGACACTAGGTGACCACATCCCGACAAAATGGCCAGTTTTCGACACCGGATGTGCCGCCATCTTGAACATACGTGCCGCCATCTTGGATATGTCCCATAATGCGCCGGATCAAAATACTCGCTTCTGATTGGACGAGAGCTCTGGGACGGATTTGAAATACTCGCTTCTGATTGGACGAGATGATGTGCCGCCATCTTCGCATGCGCAGAATGATATTCCTACCGCACACCCAGCCCATCAGATGCCCCTTCACGAATGCTTCACTTAGATACCTCACTCGACCCCATTGGTCCATTAGGGGCTCCCCTACATCCCAACACGGCTATTTGCATACCCTTGGGCCACCACGCATGCGCAGAATGCCGATAGTTCAACCCCACACCCAGCCCATCAGATGCCCCTTCACATAAGCTTCACTTTGATACCTCACTCGACCCCATTGGTCCATTAGGGGCTCCCCTAGCTCCCAACACGGCTATTTTCATACCCTTGGGCCACCGCGCATGCGCAGAAGGCCGATAGTTCAACCCCATACCCAACCCATCAGATGCCCCTTCACGAATGCTTCACTTTGATACCTCACTCGACCCCATTGGACCATTAGTAGCTCCCCTAGCTCCAACACGGCTATTTTCATACCCTTGGGCCACCGCGCATGCGCAGAAGGCCGATAGTTCAACCCCACACCGAGCCCATTAGATGCCCCTTCACATAGGTTTTACTTTGATACCTCACTCGACCCCATTGGACCATTAGGGACTCCCCTAGCTCCAACACGGCTATTTTCATACCCTTCGGCCACCGCGCATGCGCAGAAGGCCGATATGTCAACCCCACACCCAGCCCATTAGATGCCCCTTCGCATAAGCTTCACTTTGATATCTCACTCGACCCCATCGGACCATTTTATCTAGGGACTACTTTTTCTCCACGGAAGCTTTTTCCCCGAGACCGAATCACCGCCAAAACCGCGGCCAGACCGCATCACCGCGGATGAATACATCCTGTATACATCCCCTCCAACAATTGGAACTCTCCTGTGCTGGAGGTAGCTTTTGGTCCTTCTGCCGGAACTATACTGCACTTGACCTCTCCTCCCGCCTCGTTTCCGCCCCAAATGACCTCTACATCCGGGTGAAAATTAACTCCATTTACTCTAACGCTACTACTTATGTCTATTAGCCGTACAGAGTACGATGATACACACATGGTAAACTATTACAAAAATGGCACCTCTGAAGGTTTTCTTTTACTTTCTGATACACATAAGATTAAATGAAAATTATTTCCTAGTTAAATATGTATGTATACTTGAATTTAATTTAAAATACAAAAGTACGTAGCCATGACATGTATAGACCACAGGGTGAGAAAAAGAATAGGAACCAAATGTCGTGATATAACTGAACTATAGTGTTGAAAGCGACGTTAAATCATATTCACTCACTCACTCAAAAATGTGATACAATGTTTAATATTTGATATGTTGATATGTTGTCGATATATGTTTTGCTTGCTTTCTTCTCGTTCGATTTCGTTCGATTTTTGGTGCAGTCAAACGACCACAAATTAAATCTCTAAGTTATGAGAAAACTATAAAGTATTGCCTAACCCCCCTACCTGAATGGAGGGGGAATCTGCACATCTGCACGTGTGTTGAATGATGCTGTCTGAGAACGATTAGAACGTTCTAACAGACCTTAACTTTCTAACATTATTATTGACTGACTGTTCTACAGAAACGCTATGATTGACTGACTGTTCTACAGAACCGCTATGATTGACTGACTGTTCTACAGAAACGCTATGATTGACTGACTGTTCTACAGAAAGGTTATGATTGGCTGAATGTTCTACAGAAAGGCTGTGATTGGCTGACTTCTACAGAAACGCTATGATTGGTTGACTGTTCTACTGAAAGGTTATGATTGGCTGACTGTTCTACAGAAAGGCTGTGATTGGCTGACTTCTACAGAAACGCTATGATTGGTTGACTGTTCTACTGAAAGGTTATGATTGGCTGACTGTTCTACAGAACGGTTGTGATTGGCTGACTGTTCTACAGAAAGGTTATGATTGGCTGACTGTTCTACAGAAAGGTTATGATTGGCTGACTGTTCTACAGAAACGTTATGTATGGTTGACTGTTCTACTGAAAGGTTATGATTGGCTGACTGTTCTACAGAAAGGTTATGATTGGCTGACTGTTCTACAGAAACCTTATGATTGTCTGACTGTTCTTTAGAAAGGTTATGATTGGTTGACTGTTCTACAGAAACCTTATGATTGGCTGACTGTTCTACAGGAAGGTTATGATTGGCTGACTGTTCTACAGAAAGGTTATGATTGGCTGACTGTTCTACAGAAACCTTATTATTGTCTGACTGTTCTACCGATTATCTCCAAAAACCAATGAAAATATCAGATTTGGCTGAACTAGGTCAATCTACTGACCACTGGATAAAGCCATTGGCTGGACCAGGTCAGTCTACTGACCACTGGATAAAGCCATTGGCTGGACCAGGCCAATCTACTGACCACTGGATAAAGCCATTGGCTGGAACAGTTCAGTCTACTGACCAGTGTCCAGATTCTTCATCAGTCTAAATAATTGTCGACATGATTTGATGATAATAGATTCTGGCATCAACTCTCTATGTCGCTTCACCACCTCCCCCCCCCACACTTCTTAAATTTCAAATCTTAATCATCATTAGGCAATCATGTCAGATGACGTCACCTTGTCATGTTGTATATATATAAATATGTTATTTTCTTGTTTCACTTTTTCATCCATGAATTATTCACCTTTCATTGTGATTCTAGGTCAGACGTCTGACATTATATCTCTGAACTGTAATGGATCTAAATGAAACCAGCGAGGAGGATGTTCCATTTGCGAACCTAGCATCATTCTTACCATTCTTCGGAGAACAAATTCCTGAAGCAACTTATTATACACCCAAAGCAGACCATATGATGAATCTAGAGTTATTAGAAAATATGTGTTTCAATCCAATTGATTTAAACGATAGTGAGCACAGTAAAGCTGTTACAAATGACACCGATTATGAAATTACTCACTGGAACGATATCAATACGCACCAATCCAAGTTTTACACTGAATTAACATTTACCGAGGAAATACATTCTACTAAAAATAATTCATTATTATTTTTACACATGAACGTTAGAAGCTTAAAAAACAAATTTTCGGAGATCACCGGATTTATTCATAACCTAAAATATGAATTTGGTGTTCTGGGGTTCTCAGAGAGCTGGTTGAATCCAACAACTGAGGCATTATTTGACATCCCTGGATTTATACCTTTTCCATCTTCAAGAAATAAGAAACGGAGAGGTGGACTTATTTTTTACGTTAATGAAAAGATAAAATCATGCACGGTGAGAGAAGATCTTTCTCAATTAGATGAAGATGGCGAAAATGAATCTCTTTTTATTGAATTACTCTACGACGAAAAAAAGTATATTGTGGGAATATTTTACAGGCCATCAAATAAAAACGTGAATACTTTTAACAGACATCTACTTAACATCCTTAACAAACCTGATATAGCAAAAACAAACTGTGTGTTAATGGGCGATTTCAATGTTGATCCTTTAAAACTGATCGTCATTCATTTCAAAGGAGTTTCTTGGAATTATGAAATCTCAATATTTTTTTCCACAAATTACAAAACCTACGAGAGTTCGACCCACATACATCAACGCTAATAGATAGTATTTTTCTTAACTTCCATGAAGAAAACTTATTGTCTGGCATCTTCTTGACAGACATTACAGACCACTTTCCAATTTTTCATATTTTGAAACCTGAATCGTGCAATGTTCCCTTCAATCGTACTATCAGCTACCGACAAATCACACATGAGCAAACTGACCGTTTTATCCAAAGAATCAAAGATGTCGATTTTTCAGATGTCTTTGATGAGAATGAGGATCCTAATACAGCCCTGGAAACTTTTAGCTTCAAATTCAATTCGATTTATATTAAGTGTTTCCCTATTATGCACTCGCAAATCACATCAAAAGAAAATCATTAAACCTTCGATTTCCCCTGGCATTTTAAACTCAATATATGAAAAGAATAGGTTATATAGGTTATATCTTGCAACTTATGATGATGATATTCACAACCAGTACAGAATATACCGGAACAAACTAAACCATTCTCTTCGTGTTTCTAAAAAAATAATATTTTGAAGGCAAATTCAATGAGAATCTACATCAAATCTACATGGAAAATTCTGAATCAAATACTTAATCGACGTAAATCAGTAAAAGTATCGAAGTACTTTAATGTAAATGGTAACGAAATATCCAATACTTACGAAATTGCTTCTAGATTTAATGAATACTTTAGTACAGTTGCCGCGAACCTCGATTCACAAATCCCAGATACTGGTCAAAACTTCAGAGATTATCTTGGTACCCCTACTACAGAACATTTCCAGTTTCCACAAGTCACAGCTGACGATGTACAAACAATTATCATGAGTTTGAATTCCGCTGCACCTGGCTTGGACGGTGTTCGAATATCAACAGTAAAATTGGTATCGAATTATATTTTTGAACTCCTCTTTCGAACATCTGCAATATATTTTTCAACTCTGGTATAGTACCGACTCTCTATAAATCTACTAAAGTAACACCAATTTTTAAATCTGGTGACATTACTATGCTCTCTAACTATAGACCAATATCTGTTTTGCCATGTTTCAGCAAAATACTTGAGAAACTTGCTGGTAACAGGATGATTGAATTCCTGGAGTCACATGAACCTATTTCTATGAACCAGTATGGATTTCGAGCAAATCACTCTACTTCTCTAGCAGCATGCTCTCTTCATGATATGCTAATTTCTGCTAAAGAGTCGAAGCTCTACAGTGCTGTATGCTTCTTGGATCTGTCAAAAGCATTTGACATCGTAAATCATAATATTCTTCTTTCTAAATTGGATCACTTTGGCTTCCGAGGTTCATCTAATAATTGATTTCGTAGTTACTTAACTGAACGCCAACAGACTGTCGTCTATAACGGCATTTCTTCTGATTCTATGTATGTCTCCTGTGGGGTTCCACAAGGATCGATTCTCGGGCCAATTTTCTTTCTTCTATACATAAATGATATATGCAGTGTTAGTAATCTACTCAAAATTATCCTCTTTGCGGATGATACCAGTGTTGTGTTTTCATCTAAAGAACTCCCAGAAGTATTTCGTATAATGACACAGGAACTAGAGAAACTTCAGTGTTGGTTTTCGTGTAATCGCCTGTCGCTAAATGCTGGAAAAACCAAATATATGCTAATTAGGCCGAACAACAACATTCGTCCATCCAACATGCCACACCTTTTTATTTCGGGAACAGAAATAAAACTCATTCATCAGTTTAAATTCCTAGGCCTCTATTTTAATGACCAGTTGAACTGGAAAACGCATATAAACTACATATGTAACAAAGTATCACGAAATATAGGAATTATAAATTTTATTAAAAACTCTATAAACAAGAAAACATTGTATATTTTATACTTTTCAATGATATTTCCTTACTTATCTTACTGTAATACCATCTGGGGCAACACTTATACTACTCACCTGAATACACTATTTTTATTACAAAAACGAGCTGTAAGAACAATAACTTTATCCAACAAATACGAACATACAGCACCATTATTTCGAAGTCTTCAAATACTGACGTTACCTAAATTAAACTTGTACTCATGTCTGTTGATTGTCCACAAATTTATGCACCATTCGTACAATTTGCCAAAATCATATCAAACATACTTTACTAGACAATCCGCCGTACATCACTATCATACCAGAGGGCAAAAACTTAACCTTTATAGACCATTTTATCGATCCAATTTATCATTTTATACCCTCAAAACCAGTGGACCCCGTGAATGGAACAAGCTTCCTCCTGTTATTAAAACAATTAAATCTACTTCGCTGTTCAAATCAAAACTTAAAACATATCTTATAGGAATCTGACCTAATATCACAAAAATTGCCAGGTGTTTCACTTGTATATAATTTATACAAAAGTAAAACGATTGCAACGTTATTTCACCCATAAATCTTACTGTAGATTTCTACGTTAATGTTATACTGTTTATGTAGGGATAGAACAAGCCCCTAGGGGTTTTATTCCCGCCAGTCTATGTCACTTGGCAAACCGATGTCTTCATTTATTTCAGTGCCTCAATATGCAGATTGCCTTTGTCTCTTGATTTACTTTTCTTTTGTTGGTGAATAAAATTCAATTCAATTCAATTCAATCATTACAAGGTCGCTATTAATAACTCGCATCAGGAAGTATAATTACAATTTTATCATTTCGACTGTCTCGTGTTCAAGTGCCGATACCAGGAATGCATAACTACTTGAATTTCCCTATATAGTAGGTTTTTCCCACAAAGGGAAGCATAGATTTTAGATAGATACTCTAGTCAATATCCGGACTCTAATGTTGTGTTGGTTTCCGTTAACACAACGTACATGATGTATTTAGGTATAATGAGCCTACACTGCAGCGTGGGATAACACTATAAAATGGCAGGACTGCCCTGTTCACCCCATTCACTTACTCACTCACTCAGTCACCCTTGATCATCGAAATATCTGTTATATAATCTGTAATAGTTATCGCCTGAGACAGAGGGGTTCATGCAGAAGGACCACTCACACCAGTCCGATCTGAATACTGAGGTCGCGAAGCGACCGAGGTATTTAAATCGGACTGGTGGGAGTGTTCATTCTGCATGTACCCCGATGTCGAAGGCGATAAATAACTTACACAATGACCGTATTGTGTAACACATCATGGTTGTTTCAGGATAAACAACACATTTGCATACGAAACAACACTTCCACAACCCGTTTGACTGGTCCGTAACTCTCACGTTATCATTACAAAGATTTGTAACAAAAACATATATGTAATTGATATATACGTGTCACAATCTACATTACGTGAAACGCATATGAAGCAAAATATGCAGACATACAAATTACATATCCCTATGTCCATACGCATGATCTCATACCAGGCCCATAATTAACGGAATGTCTGACAGGAATTCACGTTTACCGGTACACATTTGACTTGTGCCCACACATATATGCACGACAGAAAATTGATGCGTTACGATATACAAACGCATCAAATTTTGACTGCTTAGTCTGCAATCAACGCCCCGCAGGCGACAACCAAAGATTAGACCTATATTTGAGGCAGTCGCTGTTTTACTCTATGTATATCTGAAGGTAAAAAAAGAAGTTTGCTGGTGTGGAGCAGTAATATAAGAAAAATAACAAAAAAACCTTCTCAACTTTCTACATCATTATATTCCGACTGCAGTTTCGAACGTAATGTTCTTTTCAAGGAATACTGTTTTCAAATGACAGACTGGTATATATACAAATACAGGGCACAACGGTCGCTAGACGACGTGCCTGGCTTAAGCAAGCAGTGACTTGATAACATGCTGACATTAATAGTAACAGTTGGTCACAATAAACATGAAAAGAGAGATTAAAAGGGATAATTCAAACGAGTACAATACATGCAGTAAACAACAATCAAAATCAATTGGTCTGCGAAGCAGAGGTGGGTATTTTCAGGATATGACATGCTTCAACAGTTTGATAAATACGTACATGTATTGCATGAAATCTAATTTCACAAAGTTGTTAAACAAACAAAATAACAAATATATTCAAGGTCTATGTGATCCGTTTAATTCGGAACCATACCTTTCTATAAACATCGTTTCTTTAACATCCAATAAGGCTTGATTCTCATTTAGTACTTTGTAAAAAGGGAAAACTTTAAAAGAAGGGGTCAAATGTATGGCACACTGTCTGATGTGTCGGCTGACAGGGAGATGGCAATGGTTTTCATTATTAATCTGTTGCCTGTGAACAGTTAATCTAGATCTTAAATCTGTGGTTTGACCGATATACTGTTTTCCACAGCCCTGACAAATCAGTGCGTATACAACATATTTACTGTCACATGACATGTTGAATTTAACCTCAAACACAGAATTTGTGTCATTGAATTTAATGCTAGGTCCTTCTAGTATATGGATGCATGCGCCACATTTCGATCGGTTACATTTCGCGACCCGTGCATCTAACTGGCTTTCCGAAAAACGAGCTTTTGTAAGAATATTCTTAAGATTTGGGGCTTGTCTTTTGCTATTAATAAAAGATGAATTGTTAACAATATCTTTCATTTTAGCACTATTGTTTAGAATAGGTAACGTGTTTAGCACTATCGGGAAAATGTTATTATTATTCGGGTTGTGTGTAGTGACGAGAGGTATAACATTTCCGTTTGTGGCTTTAGCAGATGACTGACGAAGTTCGCTTACGGGCTGGGCAGATGCCTTCCTTATTCCCTTATCAATAAGGCCCTCTGGGTAACCTCGAGAGATTAAAGAGGTTTTCATCTCAGTTAGCCGTAGCGCCCGAATACTGGGATCTAACACGATAGTGCAGATTCGGCGTGCCAACGTGTAGGGAATATTTTCTCTGGTGTGTCTGGGATGGTTGGAGTGGAAGTGGAGATATAGTTGTGTGTCCGTTGGTTTCCTGTAGATGTCTGTGGTTATAGTTTCCTCAGATTTCAAAATAAGAATATCTAAAAATGGAATGCTCTCGTCACTTGTTTCCATAGTGAAAGAAATCTGAGGATGAAGGGAATTCAGAATGTCATGCAATGACTCAAGTGAACCATTTTCAAGGGGCCAAAAAATGAAGCAGTCGTCAAGATATCTACGCCAGTTTTCTTTGAATATCTGGCCAAAATTATCTCCATAAGAGGTGTTTATCTTGGCATATAGGGTCAGCTCCAGGTAACCCATAACCAGAGTTGCGTAAACAGGTGCCACTTTGGTTCCCATGGCCGTACCAAGGACTTGCCTGTAGAAACGATCATTAAAACAGAACGAGTTGTTGTTCAAAATGAATTCCAAGCTATCTAAGATAAAATCCTTCTTAAAACGACTATGGAGCGTTGCAGGGAAATTATCGAGCCAGTACTTGACGGCTTCAAGGCCTAGGCTATGCGGAATGTTACTGTATAGACTATTTACATCAAATGTAGCCATTTTAGTTTCAGAATTCACCTGATCTGGTAGGCCGTTTAAGAAATCCAAACTATCTCTTACATAACTTTTGACATGGTTGATAAAAGGTCGGAGAAGGATATCTGTTAAATGGCTTATTCTTTGAGTCGGGGAAGATGGTCCGGCTATAATAGGTCTGAATTTAAGGTCACGGGGACGGGGAATTGCAACGTATTCCGATTTTTGAATTTGGATAGCCTGTTTTATTTCTTCAGACTTGTGAATCTTAGGGAGACCGTAAAAGTTACTGCTATTAGATTCAAATTTGGTCAAATAACCTATTTCCTTTTTAGTTAAAATGGTTTCGTGCTTCCTAACAAGTTTGCGAAGATTCGTTAATATTTGGTTGTCTGGGTTAGAATCTTCTTCCTTGTATGTGTTTTTGTCGTTAATCATTTCCAGAATTTTCTCTTTATAATAATCTCTATCCATTATGACAACGGCTTTACCTTTATCAGCCTCTTTGATAATTAAATCCGGGTTTGATAAAAGATTCTTGATAGCAGATTTCTGGTGTGATGATATGTTGGACCGCGTATTCGATGAAGATGTTAACGGGATGTTATTCAAATTGTCTATGAATAATTCCAAGTGATCATCATCGCTGGTACGGGGTCGAAAAGTAGACAAATTTCTAACTAATGATTCATCATCATAATTACTGGAGTTATGCATTAATTCGCACATTCTAAGCTTTTTGTTAAAAGCTCGGATATCTTTGGATAGATCATCCGGATTTGGCGCAGGGGTAGGGGTGAAGTCTAAACCCAGCTTGAGTATATTAATTTGCTCATCAGTTAAGGTTAATGAAGATAAATTAATTACCTTAGGAACCGGTTGTTTTGATACCGGTTCCTCTTCCGTGGGCCGCGGTTCCCTAAAAAACGATTATTGTCAGAATAGGATTGTTCAGTGTTATTTGAATTGACTGACCCATTCCTGAATTGTCCAATAAACACCGTGCCTCTTGGGTGGTCCAGATGATTGACACCTGGAGGTACAGGGTTGGAACTCGGTGAAGAGGTATGCCGATATGGTCTTCTTCCTCGATTAGTTGTGGGTCGTTCAGGGGCTGGTCTTCGAACTGGTCTCCTAGTGTATCTCGGGCCTGTTTCATGTGACTCCCAGGTCGAATCACTTTCCCGTGTTCGCTCTCTCCGCGGATTAGTTGGTAAACGAGTTGACTTTGAGCGAGTTTGGCGTCTATCCGTCACGTTTTCATCTAGGCGCTTAGGCTCCGTCTCTTCTATATCAGAGATCTCATTAGGTAGATTCATGAGCCATGAATCTTTAGAGGCCCACGAATCTCTGGATTTTTGCTCAGATTTCTGGATGTCTGAGGCCCACCATTCCAACAGTCTTGTTTGTACAGGACCACTGGTTTGATTGGAAATTAAGTCCTTCATTTCCTCATCCAATTTGGTATAGGCTTCAACAAGATGAATGTGTCGATCTTCGAGAAGAAGGATTTCTGTTCTCACCTTTTTGATCTCCAGGTCTTTTTTTATTTCCCTTTGATTCTCACTGTCCGAGTGGTTGGTTGCGACACGAAATTTCTTTGGGATGAAGGGAATATCCCTGGAAAGAAATTCTTTATATCTGTCCGCTGTCCCCTGTGTCCGTATGGCATTGAAAAAACTCTGTTTCCATGAGTTGAGCTTACGGTTCCAGATATTACCAATATTTCTCTTCTCCTTGGAAATATCGCTTTCTAGTAGGTTGTTAGTGACTGTGCGGAGAGAGCCATACGTGTTTTCAACATAATCTCTCAAGCTGGTGAAAATGTTATTGGCTGCTGTTCCGTCCTGATTCGAGTCAGCGTTGCGATCAGGTAATGTCACTTCTGTGAAAGACTTGAATGCGATTTTCCCTTTTAATCTCTCTTTTCATGTTTATTGTGACCAACTGTTTCTATTAATGTCAGCATGTTATCAAGTCACTGCTTGCTTAAGCCAGGCACGTCGTCTAGCGACCGTTGTGCCCTGTATTTGTATATATACCAGTCTGTCATTTGAAAACAGTATTCCTTGAAAAGAACATTACGTTCGAAACTGCAGTCGGAATATAATGATGTAGAAAGTTGAGAAGGTTTTTTCGTTATTTTTCTTATATCTGAAGGTATATAGTATAACTCTCACAAAAAGAAATTCTGACCGGATTCAGAGAAACTGCAGCAAGAATGCACGATCGCGACGACGCTGGTGTCACTTGACAGGAAGGTATGTGACTGGCAGCAAAATAAACCGAAGTGGGATATTTACATGGCGTATTTCCATGCAGATCCTATAACGATAGCTGGTCACTCCAATAATGGAAAGTAATTCTGTATTTTGACGGACATTTATCAAAGCTGACTTGTGATTTAGTGGAGCTCAATTTTTATCGAGCCCCTAGCTTTAGCTGCGGAAAGCTCGATATAGGTGCCACAATGATGTCCGTCTGTCTATCTGTCTGTCTATCTGCAGGACCAAGTAAATGTTAAAGTTTTGGACGTAGAAATTTTTCCCTCAGGACCAAGTAAATGTTAAAGTCTGATCCTAAGGCCTGCCCGACCGCCGAACCCTCATATTTCAGATGCTTGCATCGGGGCTACACATACTGAACCCATCCACTACCCTGGGGGAGCATGTCCCCACCCCTGGGACACCAGGACCAAGTAAATGTTAAAGTGTTGGACTTAGAAAAGTCCTGACACAGCTTCTCGGCTTCAACTATGTCTCCTGAACTAAGACCATCCCGACCCCCCGAACTGTCATCTATTCCAAATGCTTACATCTGGTTACACTTTTTGAACCCATCCACTACCCTCGGGGAGCATGTCCCCACCCCTGGGGCACCGAGCCCCACCCTCCATCTCTTAAACTAAGCTTCGCTCGACCCCATACCCATATATAGTCTGGGAGCTTAGATCATGCAACACTATCCACTACCCTCGTGGAGCATGTCCCCGCCCCTGTGGCACCGAGCCCCACCTTCTATCTCTTAAACTAAGCTTCGCCCGACCCCATACGCTGATATAGTATGGGAGCTTAGATCATGCTACACTTATTCAACCTATCCACTACCCTCGGGGAGCATGTTCCCACCCCTGGGGCACCGAACCCTACCCTCTATCTCTTAAACTAAGCTTCGCCCGACCCCATACTCTTGTATATTCGGAGAGTTTAGATCATGCTACACTTATTCAACCCATCCACTACCCCAGGGAGCATATCCCCACCCCTGGGGTACTGAACCCCACCCTATATCTCTTAAACTAAGCTTCGCCTGACCCCATACACTGTAAAAACGGCCAATTTCAGGGAGTAAATGTTCAACCTGTTATCAGTTCAACGTTGAACCAATTTTTAATGACAGTAAACGTTTACCCGGAATCTGGTTGAACGTTTTCAGTTCGAATTCAAGCATATATTGATACTTGCATGGAGGTAAACGTTGAACCTGTTATTGGTTCTTCTTTCAACCTATAACTGGTTCTACGTATAACCACATGATACTAGCTTGGGCGTAAACGTTGAACCTATTATTGGTTCTACGTTCAACCTATAACTGGTTATACGTTCAACCACATGAAACTCCGTGCATGGTAAAACGACACCAACATGACCGAAACAATGGGATATGAATGTCTGAGAACAGGGAGTAATTTTCTTATTAATATTAAGTTAAATTCTGCAGACTTTTCCAAATAAACCATGTGGTTATGCTTAAAACTGAATGTCCAAGTCGTTAATAACGCGTGTCGATTTGGGAAACTTCGCTGTTATGCACTTATTTTGATGGCATATTACTATTTTCGCTCATAAAATAGCCTATCAACAGTCAGAAACAATCATAGAAGTTATCAAAAATGAAAGACGTAATACTGTTGTGTGGGTCAAAATTATTCCCGACCGAGTATACGTTCAACTGTTTTTCGGTTCAACGTATTTCCCGCCCTCGTTATTGTTTTTCCCGCGGTGGTCGTCAAAAGAACCACTTTTTGGTTCAACGTTCAACTGGACTAGGGTTCAACTGGCCATCGGTTATCGTCCTTCGTTTTATGAAGCGCCACCTGCTGGATTGCAGTGTGAGGAGGAGAACGTGTGGTGTTGTTGGCAGCTTAACAATGAACATTACTCGTCCCGTTACATCTGTTTTCTGGTAAGTAATATGGACAAACAATTGTTTGAACTGCGCTTCAACACTGAATACGTTACGCACAGAAATCTCGTCCCCGTTGCTTTCGCTTTATGTTTTGAAATCGAAGCTGTGTCGAAAACTGGGCTATGCTTCATTGTTCATTCTCCGTTCATTTATTCATTGCGTGAAAGAATTTTGCTGTCTGTTGTCTGTTTTAATATGTCATTGATATAATTTACTGTTACCACTTGGCGGTATTTTGCAATTTCCAATCACTTATTACATTTAGCATGTCGTTTTTCCATACCAGTTGTGGATGAGTGCAATCTAAGGCCCTTACAGGCTATTTAATTTCCTATGTATTTCCAAAAAAGAATTAATTAAACTGTCACTATATCTGCATAGGTCAACAGCTATATACATATGGATACCAGTAATTATCAGCCGCGTTGTCCACAAAAATACTTGCAATACGCTTTGTGGATTGTTAAACTCTAAGGTCCTTGCAAACTAATATGCATTAATCTCCTATTCCAAAAAAAAAAAATACATTAAGACATTATATAGTATTGTTCACTGGACATATTCCTATGCATGTTATAATCCTATAATAATTCAAAACATCTATTAACATTCAGTCACCCCTCAATTTTGCCTGAAATT
Source organism: Hanleya hanleyi (assembly GCA_036873755.1). Taxonomy (NCBI): domain Eukaryota; kingdom Metazoa; phylum Mollusca; class Polyplacophora; order Lepidopleurida; family Hanleyidae; genus Hanleya; species Hanleya hanleyi. The sequence continues at coordinate 113,123 of JAVTVY010026944.1, forward strand.
CTAATCAGTCCAATGAATTTATAATAGTTACATAATGTCGTAAGACTATATCAAATGTTGGCAACATTTTGTGTCCAATGGGGTAATATCATATGTCAACATTGTGTAACTGTTTATCCAGTGATCAAGTGAGAAGTGTGAGAAGTCCAGCTGCCCTAGTGCCTGATCGATGAAGAAGTCATTTTGATGTTTATGAAATACACCATGATGGATGACAAGTAGTAAGTGAATACATTACAAGGACACAATGAAAGGAAATTTGAGAAGTCATTGATAAGACTTGATAAATGATACATCATAGCTGTACCATGTATTACCCCATAACCCCCCCCCAGCATGCCCACTACATAACCCCCCCCCCCACCATGCCCACTACACACACATCCAGTTAGGGGGGAGGGGGGGTGGGGTCAAGAGGCAAATGGATGAGATTTACAAACATGCAACATAGGGTGGTAGCTACCAAATTAGTATACTATAATATCCATGTTAGTAATTATGATTTTTTTTTCCAATCCAGATAAGGGGCATGGTGGTAAAGTGTGTGTGGGGGGAGGAGGGGGGG
>JAVTVY010026945.1:0-11215 GCA_036873755.1 Hanleya hanleyi
AAATGCCTGTGACGTCATTTTCTGCTAGAGTTTGTCCCCAGGGTATATTGTGGTAAGTTTCAGTCACCTGGATCAAGGGATAAGAAAACATTTAGAGGGAAATGGCCCCGCCCAGGCCTGGACAGGTTAAAAAAATCCCAGGTCAGATAGGGTTGATAAAGAGAGAGGTTTCTACTTATCTGGGCAGTTCTATCTTATCCGGACACCGGTGGAGGACTTAAGTATTTTTTTCCGTCCGTCATTCCGTCATTCAGTCGCACTTTCCTTGTAACTGCAATAAGTCAAAAACTATGTGTCTGATTCACATCAAACGTGGACAGTGGATTGGTATGAGGTGAAGGATGGCTGGGATTGATTTTCGTCAACCTGCGCAATCAAATATGGCCGCCATGGCCACCGAGGCTTTGACACTATTTAGTCATGCTACCTAAGCTTGTGACTGCAATAACTACAGAACAATTCATTCAATTGACATCAAACTTGAACAGTGGGATGGTATGAGTGATGGCTGGGATTGTTTTTAGGCAACCTACGTAATCCAATATGGCCGTCATGACCCCCAAGGCCTTGACCATACTCAGCGTGGCTACCTTAGTTCGTGACTGAAATAACTCAACAACAATTTGTTCTATGGACATCAAACTTGGACAGTGGGTAGGTATGAGTTGAAGGATGGCTGGAATTGATTTTCGTCAACCTGCGCAATCAAATATGGGCGGCATGGCCACCGAGGCCTTGACACTATTCAGTCATGCTACCTAAGATTGTGACTGCAATAACTACAGAACAATTTATCCAACTGACATCAAACGTGGACAGTGGGATGGTATGAGTGAGAGGATGGCTGGGATTGTTTTTAGGCAACCTGCGTAATCCAATATGGCCGCTATGACCTCCAAGGCCTTGACCATACTCAGCGTGGCTACCTAAGTTCGTGACTGAAATAACAACAATTTGTCCTATTGACATCAAACTTGGACAGTGGGTTGGTATGAGTGAGAGGGTGTGTGGGATTGTTTTTCAGCAACCTGCGTAATCCAATGTGGCTACTATGGCCGCCGAGGCTTTGATCCTATTCAGCCATGCTACGTAAGCTTGTGACTGCAATAACTCAAAAACAATTTGTCCCATGGACATCAAATTTGGACAGTGGGTTGGATGGGTGAGAGGATGGCCGGCATTGTGTTTTGGTTACCTGCATAATCCATTATGATCGCCATGGCCTTGACCTCTATTCAGTCAAGCTACCTGCAATAACTCAAAACAATTTATCCGATTGACATCAAATTTGGACAGTGGGCTGGTATGAGTGAGAGGATGGCTGGGGTTGTTTTTAGGCAATCTACGTAATCCAATATGGCCGCCATGGCCTCCAAGGCCTTGACCATAATCAGCGTGGCTACCTAAGTTTGTAACTGGAATAACTCAACAAGAATTTGTGCTATTGACATCAAACTTGGACAGTGGGTTGGTATGAGTGAGAGGGTTTCTGGGCGTTGTTTTTCAGCAACCTGCGTAATCCAATATGGCTGCTATGGCCGCCGAGGCCTTGATCCTATTCAGCCATGCTACGTAAGCTTGTGACTGCAATAACTCAAAAACAATTTGCCCGATGGACATCAAACTTGGACAGTGAGTTGGTATGGGTGAGAGGATGGCCGGCATTGTTGTTTTGGTTACCTGCATACTCCAGTATGGCCACCATGGCCTTGACCTCTATTCAACCCTGCTACATAAGCTTGTGACTACAGTAAATTAAAAACTATTTGCCTGATTGGCATCAAACTTGGACAGTGTGTTAGTATGAGTGAGAGAGAATGGCTGAGGTTGTTTTTCGGCAATCTACTTTATCCAATATGACCGCCGAGGCCTTACCCCTATTCAGTCAAATAGTACCTTGGATAGCGGGTTGGTATGAGTAAGAGGATGGCTGAGATTATTTTTCACCAATCTACATAATCCAATATGGCCACCATTGTCTTAACCCCTATTGAACCATGCTACATAAACTTGTGTCTGCAATAACTAAAAACAATTTGTCCGATTTACTTCAATTTTGGACAGTGTTTTGATATGAGTGAGACGATGACTGGGATGGCTTTTCACCATTTCACATAATCCAATATGGCCACCATGGCCTTGACCTCAAATTCGACCATTCTAAGCTTGTGACTACAATAACTGAAGAAGAATTTCACCAAATGACATTCGTGATAAGAGTAGCAATGGCTGCATCGATTTGTATTTTTTGGCAACCTTCATGGCATGATCTATACTTATCACACGTCGCTATTTACCATATTTCAAACTGTTTACATTTCAGGACTAAACTATCTCGTATTTCGAAACAACTGCGTCTCTTCATTAAAACTGACGTAAGCTGTCAAATAATTTCTTTTCCATTCCCCGTTAATATACCAATACTTTAAACGCCCAGTACACAACAGTTCCCATCATCTAACCCTACCAGGCCTGGGGATCCCCGCATCAAACTTTCTGCGCAATCTCCGGAACGACAAAAAATTGAGAGCGGACACTCCATGACTTTATAGATTATCATATTGGGGTCATTTTGAGTCTATTTACATAACCACAGGGCACAGGATCATGGGTAAATTCAAGATGGCGGCCATCTGGGTGCCAGATAAGTGATGTGTTCGTTAATTTCCATCAAAATTTCCGATTTTCTGCGATGAAAAGTGAGCAAATGCGATTTTATTTCATACCAGATTAATATTTACTAATTTATTATGCAGTTTTTGCGGAGAAATTGCATCAATAAAATTTTTAGAAAATTTGACCGAAAAATCGACCAACAATGTCGGTTTTGAGAAAGACGCCATCGAAGTGGCCATATTGGATTTTTTTACATTTTCTGGTGGAGATTGACCCAAGGGTATAACGTGATAAGTTTCGCCGTCTAGCTTAAAAGGTAAGAAAAATAATTAGGGAGCCATTGAGGCTGTTGTTTTCATACCAAGATGAAAGAGTCTCCGCATATAATCCCTCTCCCACTTGTATATTCAGCATGCTGTCCGTAGGGTCCTCATGCGCGGAAGGCTAGTACAATTGCTGAAGTCGGAGCTGGGGCTACGTGAGACACAGAAGTTTAATGGAATGAGGTCGAAGGCTGCTGATTCGTGACTCGGATTTATCGGATTACAAGGATACGACGGCAGTTTTTATTATTTTCTTGTTATTCGCGGGACATTTTTGTTTATCCGCGCTATAATTTAGATTGGGGGTCTTATTGTTCTCTTACGTGAACGATATTCCCCGCTTTTTGAAAGTTCGCATGAAATGAGTCGTTTCTTGGAAAAGGATTATTCTCCTTACATCGTGTTTGTTGTAACAGAATGTCATGAGGAATGCCGGGGATGAAGTTCACATTATTAGTTGTGTATTTTTTCATGAGACCTGCCAACTACAGCATCATACGGCACGCGCAGGAGAAGGGTTGATATGAGCTTCCTGCAAAAAATTCATAACACAAAGTGTTTCCCACAACCCAATGGACCGCAGACCATCATGGTGAAAGGGCAACTCTAATAATACTCTTAACTGATGTATAGACGTCAAATCCGACTTACAAAATCCGTTGTCCACAAAATAATGGTGGTGTCTTTGGTATCAAGAGATTTGTGTCAATGGAGCCATTATGGCCGACGGAGGGTTGTGCCTCTTGTTTATGTTTACATTCGTGTGCCTGGCGAGATTATCGTGACACGAAAACATTGTTTCAGAAGTCGTGCATATACATTTTGTCGTATTTGTATTGGTCAAGCATTCAGCGATTCTTTGATAGGGGCTTAAGATAGGCTAACTTTTCCTCCCGGGAAGTGTCTCGCTCAAACTCTTGATTGTCGTGGAAAAGCCAGATAAATGTATGCCCTATTAATTCATTATACCTAGGAACCTCTGAACACCCTTCGACAGTTAGAAGCCACCAATAGCCTGTAACTTGACAGGCTTAGGCTCCATACTGTGTGATGAACCCACATCATCTAAGAAGGTAAATTTTTAACCCCAAGTCAAGTTTGCTCCATTACTGTGTCAATTGGGGCTAGACCACTATTAAAAATAGTCCCGATCAACCTCTGCCAGAGAAGTGAATTGTTTTCAATATTTTTTTCAGTCTCTGTTGCCAGGAATAATTGAAGGCAAGTGGTAGGTGATTGGAGTATGGTATGTGTTTGGTTCCGCTGTGAGTTTGATTTTAACTCAAGGCCTAATAAAGAGTTGCTAAGAGGGACTAGTTGGGTGCCTGTGCACCGCTTTCTGAAAGCAGAGAAAAAAGCTAAAATTATGACGTCATTTGTACGAGCGCGCATAGCTCAAAATTACCCCGCCAAGAAGCCTGTCCGGTTGTAGCACTTGAATAAAAGTACTTCTTGCCGAAATATGGGAGTATAGACTTAATTAATGAATCGAGGAGATGCAATTACGTTAACAGTTTTTAACATTGCCGCCAATGTAAATTGTAATAGTGGTCTGGACCCAATTGTGTGACAGTGGTGGCCCTATCATCCATGCAGACACGCTTAAAAACATTCACTTGACCAGCGGAAACCTCGAAAGTGACTGATTGTAGTAAGGTATTTGATAAAGTGCCGCTCACGTGGAGAGCGTCGAGTAACTGTGAACATACACACCATGTCGTCATAAGTCTTCTTGTTTGTTTCACAGTAGTCACAGGTTTACAGTTTCAGACTAGTAATACAAATTAACAACTGTCAGATCCGACATCCATGAAGACTTTCCGCTTACATAATCGAAAACCGTAATTTATAACAAATACAGTGTCGGATGAGCTATCACATACTGTAAAAGAACTTCATAGCTTATTTCTTCTAAGTTTTCGAACAGCATTTTTGGACTTAGAATCAGGACAAATCCATCTTTATTTCAACCGAGGCTAAATTCTATGGCATGGATATATTATTTATTCCAAGAACTAAAACATGGCTGTGAATTTTGTAGAATGTTTGCAGGATGTCTCTCCACAGTAGCCTGAAGTTAACCCTATCCCATGATCCCCTGCTCGAGGGGGTTATGCAAATAGGCTCAAAATGATCATAAAATGATAAACTATAAAGTCGAGGAGATTCAGCTCTCCATTTTTTGTCATTCCGGAAATAGCGACCCCCCCTCAGGCCTGGTAGGGTTAAGTTTTGCCGTCTGAATAATTAAAAGAAATAGAGTAACCGTCAACAAAAATGGTACAAAACTTAGTATTCCACACACCGAGCTTATAACTCATAAAATATATCAGCACATCATTGTGTGTATGATTAATTGAGATATTGTAGCCTCTGGTATGACTCTTTGTTATGATAATGTCAGTAAGTTAGTACCAACTGTGACACATTTGACTTGTTTTATACTATTTCTTCTGTCATTGCACTTTTATGTTAATACGTGCATGAAAAAGCTCTGCCGATACTTCGTGAACAAATATCAATAAATATCAATAGTATATTTTGAATTATTGTCAGGAATTCATGATAAATGTTCAGGTGATACATAAACGGCCAATCCCAAATGGGTGTATTACGTAGTACTCTATCGACTGAGAAATACACTTTCGACGACGACAATGTCGTTAGATTAAGTGAAGAGGTAGACTAGAGAGGGCCAGGAGGCTTTATATCGCGAATGGTTTAGAGGCAGTAAAGATTTTCGTCGGAAATCGGTTCGTATTTTAAACTAACCCATGAAGGCACTACTAATTTCCCAAGGACCCGTTAATGTCCATATTGTAACACGCATCGTGTGTTTGTTAGAATTTGCAGTGCTTTACTTGTGAACGTTGTGAATTTGCCGTGTCAACATTTATGTTCATCAGTTAAGGTAAGGTTAATCATATAACTATTTTTTTAACTTACTTTCCTTCACACAGTATTAACATTTCAATACACTTCGTAGGTAGTCAATCATAGATACCTATCTTGGAAGTTTGTATACGCATTTGTAGGGCCTACACTGTAAACTTTGGCTGTAAATTTTGCAGTAATTTACTGTAGTTTTAGTAAGCAAATACCAGTAATGAACAATTCTCACTATAGTTCAAGTTAATCCCTGGACAATGCTGTCTGCACTCGATGGCAGCGGGCGGTGCACACCTGTCTGGTCGCTTCAGCTGCGGTCCCTTATTCCGAGCGCTTCAACCCAGAATTATTTTTAATCGATGATAAGTAATATTTTCGTTCTGAAGCTCCTAAACTTATCATTAATGTATATATTCGCCCTTTCTTGGAATAGTAGGAATGCTTTATCTATATCATATTTTCACCAGTGATCAATAGTTTAAAAATCCGCTCCATGTTATAAACATATAGGAGAGATCATGAGAACAATCCGCGTACGCAGTGGCCCACGTACTGTGTACTAGTGTCGCCGGGGCAAGGCAGCATTGTCCAAGGATTAATGTGAGAAGACCCCATTCACTGTAAAATGTGTAGAGAATATGTCGAATTTACAGTTAATTACTGTAAGAATTACATATAAAATGCATTTCGCAATGTTTACTGTATATTGAATATTAAATTACTAAAAAACTTTGCTTAACCTAGGCTACAGTAAATAAATGTAAAATAAATATCCAAACTTTAAAATGTGTCAAATACTGGTTTCATAAAGAGTGTACATCTTTTTATACGTATTACGTGGGTTTGGCAAGTAAAGGAAATGGTGCATCAGTTTGGATACAAGAGATTTAATAATTGTGACTTTCCGCAATAATGTCAGATTTTTGAACCTCCATTTGTATAATTCCTTCTTCAAGTCATCAGATTCAGGAATTTATTTTCAAGATATCAAGAAAATTAACGATGAAGAAGCTGATACTCAATATGATAAGTTTATTTAGTCAATCAATCTTTATTTCACCTCATAGGTTTAACCTTATCTGGCTTGGGTGATTTGGAACCTGGGGAACCATTTCGGCCCCCTTAATATTTTTCTTACCCCTTGAGCTAGGGGAATTAATCTTACCACACTATACCTTTGGGTACAGCTCTACTAGAAAATGTAAAGAAATCTAACATGGCTGACATGATGACGTCACATTGACATCATTTAAAAAAGGCGTTTTTGGGAGGATTTTTGGGTCAGATTCTTCACAAAATTTTGTTGGCGTTTACTTTGGAAAACTTACATTATCAATTAGTAAATAATCATCCGATGTGAAATAAGACAGATTTTACCCACTTTTCTTCACAGAAATGCAGGAATTTCGAAGAGATCATTTTCTGGTACCCCACATGGCCACCATTTTGAATTTAGAATGGGCTCAAAATGACCCCAATATGATAAACTACAAAGTCACATGCAGTCTTGCCGCTGTTAAATTTCTTGCCGTTCCGAATATAGGGCGGACAGTTTGGTTGGGGGCCATAATGGTTTCCCCCAAGCCTGGTAGGGTTAAGCCGTACCGAATATAGGGCGGACAGTTTGGTTGGGGGCCATAATGGCTTTCCCCAAGCCTGGTAGGGTTAAGCCGTACCGAATATAGGGCGGACAGTTTGGTTGGGGGCCATAATGGCTTCCCCAAGCCTGGTAGGGTTAAGCCGTACCGAATATAGGGCGGACAGTTTGGTTGGGGGCCATAATGGCTTCCCCCAAGCCTGGTAGGGTTAAGTCGAATCAGATAGGGATTCTATCTAAACTGCATTAGTTTCTCAAAATTGATTTGTACGCACGAATGTTTCTATCCTTTTAATAGCTGTCTCTCTTTGTTTGTTTGGTTGTTTGTTTATTTGTTCGGCCCGAATGTTCCCTGTATTCGTTAGAAAAATATTGGGGGTCACTAAGGATAAGTCAAAGAAAAAAGTCCAAAATATCATCCTTACTTCCATTGGGGGTCGAAGCTGGAGGGGGCGGGCTAGAGGCATATTAAAGAGGCATATGAGGCGCAAACAAAACTTCACTCCTGGACGACAGGTAAACATTGTTGGAATAATCAGTCGTTGTACATGTGATGAATTCCTACATGGATAAAAAGTTGTTCTGCTGATACACATTATTTGACTAGATTTTCCAATGGTCAGTCCTACATACAAGTCTCCAGGAGGCACAGAAGAGGTATGTGTTTGAGAGATGGTGGTCGGGGGGTATCGTGTCACCTGTTGAAGATCTCGTAGAAGTAACATATGTGCTCCAGAACATGGACGTCATTCTACAGATTGTCCGCATGTCTGTGCACTCTTTCTTTAGTACCTATTCTGTTGGGCGAATCATACCCATTGCGGGGTAATGTACTTCTTCACCAGTATATTGTATTACATATTGTGTCTGGGTTATTTTCGTATATTGTAGATTGGCTTAATTTACAGGCAGCTAATCTCAGTAAAGGACTAGTTGAGATAAGATAGTATAATGTATATGCTTATGCTTAAGAAAACTTTATACGAAATTTCCCATAAATCACATGTTCATGACATGCAAAAGTGGACATATACGAGTTTTCTTCACTTTAGGGTGAATTCGCACATTTTCCAAAATTTCAACAAAAACACCTCTTGAGCCAAATTCATTTTTATATGTATACTTTGTAATAGATATAGATTCAGTTGTGTTACTTTTGTTTTAGTTGAAATTTAAAATTTGTTATGGCTTCAGTCGGCGTTACGGACATGGAGCGGGATAAAATAAAATATAGCGATATACAGAAAGATCACAGCCTCGCTCTGAAACAAAAGTCCCCGGATGAAGCATCGACTGAGCTGACATGTGGTTACGGCCGATGCCGTCCCCGATGGATGCAAGCCTGCAACAACTCCAAATTTCTGCTGGCACTTTTGTGCTCATTCGTAGCTATTCACAGTAAGTGAAAATATAAGTATTTGTGTATCTTTTCTAATATTCAAACTGTTCTCGGGCTTCAAAGGCCCGAAACACAACTTTCAAAGGATATAGCAGACGGCCATCTTTCCGAGGCCCAACTTGAAAAATCTAACAGCTGTCAATGATAGTCTGAGGATCTCGGAATCCATCATCACGTCTTGCTGTCCTCATTGGAATCTGTTGACCGCTTCTCTCTTGTGCAGGTTCTCTCTATTAAAATACGGATGGACAGTCGCTTCAACTTTTTTTCAAGTGCCGGATATTTTCCACACGAATAAACAAGGTTTAGACACAAAACCTAGTGAAATTGCAATTCAGGACTGTTTAGCATTTAGTTTCAATTATACTAAATTTGGACATAGATGTTGCCTCACATGTCCAAGGTTTAAAACTTCATATTTATCCATTTAAGTATAATTGTTTTAATTCATATGTTAACCTTAGTTGTTCTACAACTAATTGTATTTATTTGGTTTCCTGTAAGAATTGTGATCAACAGTATGTTGGCAAGACGACCCAACGATTACAGGGTAAATGGTCACAATCACGAAAAAAAGCGATTGCTTATTGAGAAACACTTTTCTGCCCCCGACCATGGCTGGGAGAATTTTAATATCCCGATTACAGACACTGCACTCATATGCCATGGATTCCTATCCCAGATTTGATAAAAAAATTCTTGATATAGAATTCACTTATTGTTCGTCATTGTTCCAGCAGACAAGCACTCATAGACATGTATCTACTTGGGATATGAAGACTCTCTAGACAACTATACCTCACCAAGACCTCATTGAACACCTTAGTTCATTAAAACTGGTCAGTATGTTAATGACAGAAGATTTCTTCAGTTCAGCTGCACGTAAAGGATGTCATTCTTGCGGTGTTTTCTTTTTTATAGAATTGCTTGGATTTCACATAAACTATATCTATGTGAAATTCAACAATACCATATACCAACAGCTTACAGGTATCCCAATGGGTACAAATTTTGCATTACTTTTGGCAGACCTATATCTGTTTTCGCATGAATACGCCTGTATGCAGAAATTGTTAAGACAACCATTCCATACACCGTTCTTTTTGATTCACCAAACGCTATATTGACTATCCCTTAGCACAGGATAATCGCTATATTAGCAACGCTGTGAAGGATATTTACCCCATTCACTGGATTTGAATAAAACCACTGATAGCCCAGATGGAACGTCATAGCTGGATCTATACGTTTACAAGATTTATCAGGGCTTTCTCTCATGTCGACTCTACGAAAAGGAAGACGATTACAATTTTGAAACAGTTTACAACTACGGTATCCATTTCTGGATAGCAATATTTCAGAAGGGCAAAATGCCCCCCTCCCCCCTACCAATCTTTCTGCGCTATCTCCGGAACACCCCAAAATAGAGAGCTGAAACTCCGTGACTTTATAGTTTATCATATTGGGGTCATTTTGAGCCTATTTGCATATACCCCCGAGCAGGAGCTCATGGGTAAATTCAAGATGGCGGCCACGTGGGGTATCAGGAAAGTGATGATTTCGTAATATTTCTTCAAAATTTCTGCGTTTCCGCGGCGAATATTGAGCAAAAACTATTTCAATTCACATCAAATTAATATCTACTAATTTATCATGCATGCAGTTTTTGCGGAGAAATTGTATGAATAAAAAAATCGGAAAATCTGACCGAAAAATCGACCAAAAAATGTCGTTTTCGAAAATAACGTGCACTGCGGCCATCTTGGACTTTTTTTTTTACATTTTCTAGTGGAGCCTGACCCAGAGGTGTGAGAAGTTTCTGCCACCTAGCTCAAGGGGTAAGGGAAATAATTAGGGGAGGGGCCATTTCGCCTCCCCTCCCCACCCCACCCAGACCTGGACAGGTCCCAAAAAGCCCAGGCCAGATAGGGTTAATGAACGCCAGAGAATAGTGCTGCAGAAATTGTCAAATAGGGCTATACTACCAAACGCCTCCATTCAAAGCTTCTCAAATTCTGTGATAAATATCGTACACTGACGACAAAATACAATCGCAGCGTGCAAAATTTTTGGCTCTACGTTTCGTAACCCGTGTCTGATTCCGCTTAAGCCGGGGCTAGGGGCCGTTTGAATATCATGTGTTTTACATCTGTGTGGTGTTCAAATGAACAGGCACAATCAAAGCTCGACTCTGGAAACGACTCGGCATTCAATTGGATACAGAATAATGGTTAGAGATTAGGAATGTATACAGAAGATCATCATGTCTGGCTGACATCATTGAAAACTGTTGACCGATTCTCTCTTGTAGGAAACCATCTTGTGTTTTTATTTTTTTTATTTCATACTCATTTGGAATTCGTGCTAACTGTCCTACAAAATAGATTTTTC